>JAQFVV010000250.1:312855-502855 GCA_028023455.1 Epiperipatus broadwayi
TAAAAAAGAGAAATATGTATTATAATAATGCATAAATGATAATAAAGATGAAAAATTAGAATAAAATGTTAGTTTATTTTAATCCTTTTTAGTCAAGGGGAAATGTAGGAGTATATATATATATATATATATATATATATATATATATATATATATATATATATATATATATATATATATATATATATATACATATATATATATATCAAAATACAGTACAATTTATATAAATTATATTCTTTTAGAAGTACTTTTGACTATACACTTTGTAGTCTTTATCAACTATATAACGTTGAATAATCAAAACGAGACAACCCTTAACAATACCCATAGTTCAATTCAGATTTCCCACAATTCTGTTATCTTAACATTTGATGACTGGCGATTCATTAACATTTGACGATTTCTTGAAATCAACATAGCCTCTTTTATTTTACGTTTATTATGACAACGTTCAATTTGAATAATTTTCATATTTTTATAATCAAATTTAAATCCATATTGACAAGATTTATTATGATCAAATATAACAGATGATGAAGGTTTATTTACATCTGTTCCATATTGATTCTCTTTTTGAATTCTATTATATAAAAGCATATGTTCTTTTATTCTCTTCTCAAATGTACACTTAGATTCACCAATGTATTGTACGCCGCATCCACATATCAATCTATATATAATAGAATTTTGATTAAACTTTGAATTTTGAATTTTAGAATTATTAAGCAATCTATTTATGTTATTTGTAGAGAAAAAAGCAATATGACACAAACCATTATAAATTTTCCTAATAAACTTGACCTGCTCATCTGATATAAATGGCATTGAAATCCATTTCATTTTGATATTTTTATTTTTAATTTTATTATAGTGTTGATTTCTTTTAAATCCTTTAATAATATTAGCAATTGCATTTTTATAATAACCAATTTTCAACAAGTCATTAACAAATAAATGTACATTTTTAATTTTATCACTAGAATATTTGCATAATTTTTCATTTCGAAATAAGAATGATTTCAATCCAGACAGCTTATGACACATAGGTACATGTGATTCATATGGAATAAAACCTCTAGTTTCAATTGGTTTAATTAACATAAGATAATCCAAACTGTAATCATTAAGAGTAACCTGAATATCCAAGAATTTTATGGAATTGTATTTCTCTTTAGTTATAACCCATTTTATATCCTTAATCTCATTTAATTCATTAAATAAATTGACTATTATTTCTTGTTTTCCACAAATAAAAACATCATCCACATATCTATGATATACTTTAATTTCTTGATATTTCAATTGTTTTAAAATTTTACTTTCATATGTTAATATAACAAAATTAAAAATTTGAGCAACAGCAGGAAGACCCATTGGCCAACCAAAATTCATTTTATAATATTCATTATTAAAATTAACATAAATATTTTTATCAATAAACTGCAATACTTTTATAATAAAATTTATAATATCAGACTTTACATTTTTTGAAACAAGAGCATTATAAATAATATTAATTGACTCTATTCTATCTATTGATCCATACATTTCATTTATATCAAAAGTACAAATTGTGTCATGTAAATCTATATTTATATTCTTAATTTTATCTACAAAATCAAACGATGATGAAATAGTATATTCTCCAAAACCTAAAATATCTTGAAGTAATAATTCAATATATCTACATGTTTGATAATAATATGCACCACCAAAATCAACCATCAATCTCAATGGATAATTTTCTTTATGTAGCTTTATATTCGAAAATATCCTAGGGCAAATAGCAGATGATGGATATAAGTTATAATATGTATGACTATCAATAGCTTTATTCTTAGCTTTTTTAAAATTTCATTTATAAATTTCATGCGAGATGTATCAATATTTATTATTTCACTATTTTGAAATTTAAGCTTTTTCATTTGATCCATAACTTTTTCATTATATTTCGCTCTTGTAAACAAACACATACGAAGGCCCTTGTCCTCCTTTAAACACACTAAGTCATTATTTAATAGGAAACTTTTAAATTTATTAATTTGACTTAACCATTTATCATTCCTATTATATTTAAAGTTTTTATTTTTAACTTCTTTAACAATGTTATTACAAATATTGGCATCACACTTAATCACACTAAATGAATGTTCTATTGCAGAATTCAATTCAAGATTACAATCTTTCCATCCACCACCAACATATTTCGATCCGAAATTTAAAATATATTTTTGACTGAAATCCAAATTTATACCAGACAAGTTCACATAATTTTGATCATTCATTTTATCCGGAAAATTTTTATGAAACAAATGTTCAATTTTCTTGTTAAATTTATCAACATTTTTTAAATAAAATTTATCAAAAAATTTTTGACAAAAACACTTATAGTTAAACCAATCATCACAATTTTTCATCAAAATAAAATGATTTAAAGCCGTTAAATATTTCCGTTGACGAAATAACAAACATTTGCATTGCTTAATTATATTCTTTAAAATAATTTCCTTTATATCGTTAGTAATTTTATCTGATAATTTGAATTATTACTTCAAGATATTTTAGGTTTTGGAGAATATACTATTTCATCATCGTTTGATTTTGTAGATAAAATTAAGAATATAAATATAGATTTACATGACACAATTTGTACTTTTGATATACATGAAATGTATGGATCAATAGATAGAATAGAGTCAATTAATATTATTTATAATGCTCTTGTTTCAAAAAATGTAAAGTCTAATATTATAAATTTTATTATAAAAGTATTGCAGTTTATTGATAAAAATATTTATGTTAATTTTAATAATGAATATTATAAAATGAATTTTGGTTGGCCAATGGGTCTTCCTGCTGTTGCTCAAATTTGTAATTTTGTTATATCAACATATGAAAGTAAAATTTTAAAACAATTGAAATATCAAGAAATTAAAGTATATCATAGATATGTGGATGATGTTTTTATTTGTGGAAAACAATAATTAATAGTCAATTTATTTAATGAATTAAATGAGATTAAGGATATAAAATGGGTTATAACTAAAGAGAAATACAATTCCATAAAATTCTTGGATATTCAAGTTACTCTTAATGATTACAGTTTGGATTATCTTATGTTAATTAAACCAATTGAAACTAGAGGTTTTATTCCATATGAATCACATGTACCTATGTGTCATAAGCTGTCTGGATTGAAATCATTCTTATTTCGAAATGAAAAATTATGCAAATATTCTAGTGATAAAATTAAAAATGTACATTTATTTGTTAATGACTTGTTGAAAATTGGTTATTATAAAAATGCAATTGCTAATATTATTAAAGGATTTAAAAGAAATCAACACTATAATAAAATTAAAAATAAAAATATCAAAATGAAATGGATTTCAATGCCATTTATATCAGATGAGCAGGTCAAGTTTATTAGGAAAATTTATAATGATTTGTGTCATATTGCTTTTTTCTCTACAAATAACATAAATAGATTGCTTAATAATTCTAAAATTCAAAATTCAAAGTTTAATCAAAATTCTATTATATATAGATTGATATGTGGATGCGGTGTACAATACATTGGTGAATCTAAGTGTACATTTGAGAAGAGAATAAAAGAACATATGCTTTTATATAATAGAATTCAAAAAGAGAATCAATATGGAACAGATGTAAATAAACCTTCATCATCTGTTATATTTGATCATAATAAATCTTGTCAATATGGATTTAAATTTGATTATAAAAATATGAAAATTATTCAAATTGAACGTTGTCATAATAAACGTAAAATAAAAGAAGCTATGTTGATTTCAAGAAATCATCAAATGTTAATGAATCGCCAGTCATCAAATGTTAAGATAACAGAATTGTGGGAAATCTGAATTGAACTATGGGTATTGTTAAGGGTTGTCTTGTTTTGATTATTCAACATTATATAGGTGATAAAGACCACAAAGTGTATAGTCGAAAGTACTTCTAAAAGAATATAATTTATATAAATTGTACTGTATTTTGATATATATATATTGATTTGTATATTACATATATTGTGAAACGAATACAGATATCAAACTTTATTTATTATATATATATATATATAGTCAATATGTATACATTATATTTGTATTCCTATTATATTAATGAAAATAAATATATAATTTAGTAAATTAGTATTTTTCATTCTTTAAAATGAAAAACCATTGTTGAGATACTAATTCATTAATAAAAAACAGTTGACAACATTATGACTTCTAGGTTCACATGCAGTTTATCGAATTAAAGGGAATAAAGTTAACTTAATGATTTAATATAGAATTGTAATGTAACAATATATAATATGATATGCTTCAGCAAGCTCATGCAACTATATATATATAAATAATTTTTTTAGGACGATTAAAGATTCTATTCTTTCAGCTATAACCTCACAAAGACTTATACTGTGTTTGATTTAAAAGAACAGGGTATAGGGTAAAATCTATATTTTTGAATGATTTAATACTTATTAGAAGAAATTTCTAATATTTTTTAAATTACTTAATTTGAATATATTTTTGTATTCTATAAAGATTGTTCTAGTTGGAGTTTTAAATGTAAAGATCATTTTAAAAAGAACATTTTAATAAAAACTTCAACTAAATTAATTAATGTACTTTACATTATAAGAAAAATGCAAAGTGAATAAAACACCAATTTATTGTAGGATATATAAAATGCGCTTGTCTAGTCAAATATATATATGTGAATAACAACTTTTGCCAAATGCCTTTAAAATTATATATATAAGCTATACCTTCAAAATGGAATTATAATTTTTAATAAAAGAACTGTTTACAAATGAAGATGATATCTTTATGCAAGGAGGAAACTAAATGTCAACTTGAGATCTTATATTATTTTTTTCAATGTAAAACAACTAAGGAATTAAGAAATGTATCTTCAAAGTATTTTCATTTGCAAATTCCAGGAACATCTAGGACTATTGCATTAACTTTTATAAATACTATTTAATTTTTAAAAATTATAATTGGGAAACATTAATCTCATTTCATTTATTATTGAATTCATTTCATTAAAGAAATTAATAAGAATAGAAGATTAATAATTTGAAATATTTTTATTTTTATTTATATTTAATAAAAATTTAGAAGTTAAAAAATATTAGCATGGGAAAGACGTATAAATATAAAGTAATAGAGTGAACTTAAGAGGTAAAAAATTAAATTATTTTTCAATTGATATATTATTATTTTTATGACATGACTCTACTTTGCTTGTACTAATCCAAATAGTCTAATAACCATTGTATATGATAAGTGGATAAATAGCTAACATTGGTATGAAATATATATATATATATGTCATATTATTATTACAATTTGTGGGATATTCCGTGTAGTGAAAAATCTAAATGCTGATGTTTCAGTACAATATCAAGTACCTTCCTCAGAGCGTCCTCTTTCTCAAATCATAAGAATGTGTGTGAGATTTAAAATCGTTTTCTTTCTCCTCATATTTAAATTCTATTGGTTGAGAAGTTTTAAAATTTATTTTCTCTTCCAATAGCTTTTTCCAAATGAAAAAATAAATTTTAAAACTTCTAAACCAATAGAATTTAAATATGAGGAGAAAGAAAACGATAAAAACAATTTGAATGCCTTCTCTTGTTGTAGCATTTATCATAAAATTAAAAAAAAAAGCTTGTTTAGAGCTCATTAGCATGCTCTTAATTTTATATATATATATTCTGATCTTGTAATCGTGTGAAGCTCCACTACACATCAGGCCAATCACGTTGAGGGCCATAATCTAACCGCCCCGTCCCGCATCTCCACTTCCCCCAAAATAAATATAATATAGTGAAAATCACCTAACTGGGTTCTAGCTCTAATAATTAATAATAATAATTCAATTAAATGTTTTACTAGCTCAAGTTTCTTAAAATTAACTTAGGTTCTGTTTTAAACTAACTCAAATAAATATTCAGGAATTCATGAGACTAGAAGTGGAAATACGGGTGACAAGGTAGATTACATTGAGACAATATCCCACAGGATACCACCTCAATGGCATAAGAACACTATCCCCCCATTATACTACTATTACACATAATAACTACATAGTATTCTTATGACTTCTGCAACTTCTAATCACTAAGACTCATTTAACAATTAAAGTATTAATCTTTTATCTCTAATAATAATAATAGTAATCATCTAGCTCAAATGAAATAATCTCAGGTTCTTAAATTTATTCATATGTTAATAAACATATGGTAGCAAAATATGATAAGGGATTTTATGTCATAATCTACTATTCTGCAATTAGATTAATAATAAAACACTAATAATCACAATCTTCATTGCTTAATCCAACTAGTACAGCTTTTCTTTCATCGCAAATTTATAACCGTAATAAATTAGTTAATAATCTAATATCCCCTTTTTTATCTTTAAGTAATAAAATAAATGAATAAGTGGCAGTGTTTAGATAATCTGATAAATAAAGCAAGTGGCAACTAATAGCATATAATTTAGCAAAATATTATGATAATGGATTTATGACCAGTAACACAATGCAATTTTATAATTGTTTAATTACAAGAACATCAATAAATATTTAAGATTAAACATACTTCTCTATTTATCTTTTGTGCAAACAATCATATACTTAGTTTAATGGTTGTGAACATACCCTGTGAATTCATGCAATGATGTAGAGAAAACAAAACTCAGACACAAGTTTTAATAAACAAATTTTAAAATTTTATTAACATCAATAAAAATAAACAAAACAAACAAATCCATCTACATCTATTTACAAGGGATATCCTCATTTTTCTTTACACTACAATAGCTGAATTATACACATTTATATTTCTTTTATCGTTAATTAAACTTATTATGCCTTTTAAAAGTTATTTATTTATTTCTCATTAGGTTTATCATATCACTTATTTTAACTATTTTATGGGTAACACCATTCTTTACCTTTTAATATTAAAGTTACTGTATTATAAATTAACTATGTGGATAAACATCATTTATAACATCATAATTTTACCATCAATATGGTTTTTAAAAGAAAATTATATTTTTTTGTAACTTTATATAAGTCACTCTGCATATTATTCAAATATTATTATTACTTTTAACGTTTGTTCTCCAATGCTCGTAAACTATAATACGTTTATTCCATAAACCATACTCATGTATAATACTATAACATGGGTTTAATTATCACCTGTTACAGTTTCACATATACTATAATTATCAAATGTTATTGTATTTTTTAAATATGCAATACTTATATTTTTTAAAATATAATTAACAATAAGAAAATGTGAAATTATATTTAATATTTTTGTATATTTCTGTTTGGATATACTTTTATAAAATTATAGTTCATTTCTTAAAAGGAATTAAAATAATTCTCTAACTCCTTCCCTTCTTAGGATATCTGCATCTTTCTTTCAATAATCATAATCTACTCTTCGTTAACACTTAACTATTCTTATTCCAAATAATAGCATGACATACATTCTAAAATATCTATTGTTTCCCTTTTAATAGACTTATCATATAATGATGTAGTTGCAAGAAATACAGATAAAGATAGCGAAAGATGTATAGGATATCAGGAAAATAGATAGATAACTTATCCGCAATATACTTCAAAAATGTATGGAACAGTGTGAATAGGTCCGACATTCATTGTCTAATAACCTTGGCGATAAGCGTGATGTGGCAGCTATTTACTCAGCTTTACCAAACATCTAGTATGACTCACAAGAAATATATAAAATACCACTGTCCAAGACAACATGTGTACCAGTCGTAGGGCTTTGATAACTATGCTGATTAACATCTAAAACTACCTATTATTTCATTCCCTGTAGCATCCTAGTTTTTAATACATCCTCTTGGTTTCCGAATCACCACGTACTACCAAGTCACTATCCAAACTATCTCTCAAGATTTTTACTGTATCCAACATCGATAAAATACTAACTACTTTTTAAAAAACAACAAACAAAATTCGCTAATATAAAAACATTTCCCTATTCCATAAGAACAATTTGTCTTGCTTTATTACACTGTAGGTTCAACATCTATGTTTTGTTAAAATAACATTTAAATATCCCAATCAGAAAATTAATAGAAAATATCACATAACCATTGGTTATATTGAACTATATTAATAACACATAAAATGATTATCGTATGCATATTTTTAAAAATCTAATCACATCTCAAAGTGTTTTAGAGTGTTGTTTTCAAAAATGCATTTTACAACAATAATAACAATAAAACTTTTGCGCTACATTCATTCGATTCTCAGCTGATCTAAATAAATAAAACATACATTATATATCATTAATAATTATAAATGTTACCAAAAACAATCTTTATCTTCCTATCAGAGTTCGTAATAGGTTTCTTTCTCTTTGAGCATCGCAAATATACAAATTTCCACATACATACAATTTTATTTTAAAATTCAAAATCAAAACATATTATTTCATATAATGTTATATCACGAATTAATGTATTTTGTTTTCCCTATCGCTATCTAAAAGTTAATGTTTAACTTAGATTAGTAAAGAAAATAATTCAAACCATAATCACATATTTTTCTGACGGTAAATCTTGGTTAGTCCCATAATATTTATTATTTCTTCTTTTGTCCGAATGTTCTCCTTTCTGCTTATTAAAGTTTTAAATAAATTAGTTCATTTAATAAACTGTTTAGACGATCTTTAGTTTTAGTGTTTAATCCAAAATTATTAGAAAACATTTTATTTAGTTATCCCACGAAGCTTTTTAATGTTCTGGCGAATATTACCTTGGCACGTTGATGCATCTTTATTTCTAGTTAAACTACAATTATTTAATAATTATGGTACCAATTGCATTTTCCATGGATCCAATATTTTATATTTCTCTTCTGTAAAATTTTTTTTTTTCTTTAGGCAAGTGTTTTCCTTGGTAAACTTCACTTTCATTCATTATTATTTTATATACACTACTTTCAAACTTTAACTATTTTCTAGAGTATTTTCTCAAGTCGTCTTAAAGAAAGCAATTCAAACTATTTCAATATTAAAATTCCTTTTGTCCATTTATTCTTATACGAATAATACTTATTTTTATTTTCCATTATCTTCATTAACTCTGCACACAATGTCCTTTCATTGATTTTATACGCACGAAAGCAGCTTTCATAGTGATATGCTATGTAAACTATATCAACGAATAACATTAACATATTTGGAACATTATAAAATTTACAACTTGGTTTTAAGAATCTATCCATTTTCTATTGAAAACTCCGATTATATTTCGATAGAATCCACTGGCAGGTTACTGTAAAGTTAGTGAAACATTACTATGAAAAACTTTTTTTAAAACATTTTATTCTAAGATTCTCTTCGGATGATTTTTAAATTGTCAGTTGGTTTCTTTCAAAGATATTATTAAAATTATAATAAAATTGACTAATAAATTGAAGAAAAAAAAATTAGAGAGCTTAAAATTTTACCTCTGCTCTGGAGTCAACACATTTTTGTTCTCTCCTGTTTATACAATTAGTTGGCGCGATTTTGGTTGTCTGCCAAGATCTATTTTTTTTATTGGTCAATCCCTACTTGGATTTATAAACAATTTCTAAAGTTTTAAAATCATGATGTAATAGACTTAAATGTTAACTAATTATTATTTTTAAATCAATTATTATCTATTACAATTTAACTACCTTTAAAACAATTTTGAAACAATAATTAATAAAGGTGTATATTACTTATTTTTATTATGATGTGTGACAATTCCATCCACTTCTATAATATACTATTTAAATATTTTAATTATTAGTATTAATTTAAACCAGTGCTTATACATAGAATATTCCAGACAGTCACGTAGTCATTTCCGGTGTTTAGTCTAATTTTATCTGTCTTAATAAATTTGCTACTTATATTATATAAAATAATTATATAAAATTTTGAAAAACAATTTAGAAAAATATAGAATTAGATACAATTCTCACCATCACAATATTTATTATGAAATATATCATATTAATCTTTTACTGCTTAATATAATCTATAATTTTAAATACTATATAATATTAATTTTAAAATTTTTTAGTAATTGACCATTTATAACCATCATTGACCTATAGAAAAGGGCACAATATATATTAATAAACATAAATTACATACAATCATTTTATCAAATGAAAACATTATATACAAGTAATTAGATTATTATTTGTATAATCTAATTATTATATAATAGTTTTAACATAGTAGTCTTAATATTTAAATACTTATATTTTATATAAGTTATAAAATCATGTAGTGTTATAAGTTAAAAATTATATTTACCATGGGTAAATAGAATACCTGTATATTTTTAATATAAGGAAGTAGAGATATAAATAATTTTTATATATTATAAAGTTTAAATTATTTATTTGTTAAATTAATAATTACTATCTTTTATATTAAACTAAATGAAGGCTTAAATTTGTTTTATTTATTTATTTGATTTTATAAGATAAGAACAAACATTTAATATAATAATCTTTATTGATTATTATTTTAACTTCATGAAACTCATTTTATGTCAGAGGGTATTCATTTATTATTTAACACTCACAAAGCATTTGCACAATTGGCTTGAAAGGCAGATATGAATGTAATTACAAATTGTATACAGACGCTATAAAAATAAATGCTTATTTATATATATGATTAAGTTTCAGTTGGAATGACGCTTAGTAAATTCTAGAAAATTTCATCGGCATTATTCATTCAGACATTGTATATAGTAATTTAAAGTGACTGTTATATTGTCACACCTTCTGTGCCAGTACTTCAGATTTGCTCATATATAAATATTTGAGTCGTAGGAGTAAGAGGGATTCTTTTTATTCCTGCATAAATTCTATATCTTGTATTGGTCAGAAGGTATTCATTTATTATTTAACACTTGCAAAGCGTTTGCACAATTGGCTTGAAAGGCCGATATGAATGTAATTACAAATTGTATACAGACGCTATAAAAATAAATGCTTATTTATATATATTATTACTCTAGTATATTGATAGGAACCCCTGAAGAGAGTCAGTTGTTAAACTTCCCTGATTTGAAATCTGAGCATAACGGTTAAATCAATTAAGGTGAAAATTGATTTGATGTGATTTAGATATAATAATTTATTAATAATAAATTATTTATTTGGAAAAGATATAGTTTTATATCAAAATTAAATCACATCATTCATGGCATTCTATATGATGACCTTTAATCTGACTATAGTGTGATGCGACTGTCTTAACTTTTTTCGTTGAGAGGGTGCATACCATTACTATATATATATATATATATATATATATATATATACTTGTATGGAAGAGTGTTGACATTTGGTAATATTTAAAAGCTAAATAAATAAAATTTAATAATCCTTTAATAAATATTATTTAGTTTTTTTAAAAGTATAATCTATTTTTATGTTTGTACAGTGAAAGTTATTTGTGTGTTTTATATTATCTATTCAATTAAAAGAGAGTTAAAATTGAAAAGAATAGAAATGCATGCAGATTGTTAATGCAGATAAACAAAAGAAAAAAATTCCAAATGCAAATGATTACAATCAAAATTTTACCAATAATTAAAGATGGCTGAAGGAATTTATAGAGAAGTGAACTTTGAAGCTAAAAAGCAAAAAAAGGAGTGTACAAGATTATTAACTGGTAATCGGACTAAAACATAAAAGATGAAAATACAATATGTGCAGAGATCTCAAACTGGTTGAGGGTATAAAAAGCAGATAACTTTGAGCAGGGTCTTTTTGGTTAGTGATTTTCTTATGTCCTGGATGGAGTGAGAGAACCTTAGAGGTTATCTTTGATTTTCTTGTTCTCTCAACCACAACAAAATGCCTCCATACACAATGATTCCTATACTGAAACAATTCATTATGTGTGAGTAGAAACCGAGTATTTGCAGACACCTTTCATCATAAAAAGTTTACTCCAAAAACCTTCAAATCTAGCTGTACCTTATTACAGACCAGAAACATGAAAAGTTCAACAGGAAAAAAATCAAAGTTAACTACCATTGAGCTTTTCATTCTAAGAACATGCATAATACAATAATCAATGATCTATGTAACTACAAGAACTTATGGATAAGATATTATTTATATCATAACTCATACCTGATTAAATACTTGCACAAACTAAACACTAATGATAAGCTTACCATATCACTAAAGAGAATTTCACTTTTTATTTTTCAAGATATTATTTCATTTTTGGAGAACTTAAGAAAATAATAATATGAACTGTTTTAATTATTTGATTAACATTATTATCCGGATGCATGGGTATATGTTATTCTCATTTTATTAGTAATTCATAATTATTATTTAAATATTTTAATTTGTCTTAATAAAACATTTACCATTAATATAAAACTTTCATTGTATGTTCTTAATTTTAGTTTATTAGATTTTATTATTAAAAAATTGTTTTGAGAAATGTATAAATTACCTATGCCAATATGCTTGTTTAATCATTATTGGTTTCATTAGATTATAAACAAAATCTACCTTAAGCATATATTATTGTTTTGGAATAATAATATTTAATTTAATTGCTTTATTTTCATCTATATTAACCTCTTGACTGTCATCTTCATCTCTTGATGTACATGGCTTTAACCCATTTTGAAACCAGCAGTTTTTATGTTATCATAGCAAATTTATGCTACAACTTTGTCATTTTGAATTTCAAAACAAAAATGAATGTTTTAGAGTATTTTTTAAATATTTTTTACATATTATAAATTATGTCGATAAAATATGTTGAAAACAAAATTATTTTAGAAAAATAGTTAAGATTTTAGTAAAAATTATTTACTTTTACATGAATGTAAATTGAGAAAGAAAATCAATGACATACATATTATTTTCTAATAGGTTATGAATGTTCTTTTTAGGTTCTCTGCTATAAAATATTTTTATAAGTATAAATAGAAATTTATTTTTGAAAAAACTTACATTCACTTTCATAATTTGACAAATTATTAATTTGCTTTTTACAAACAAAACTAAAATGAATATTATATTAGAATATTAATATATTTTTACTGTTGATTTTGTAATTGACCAATCAAAAGATTAGAGTTTCAACTTACTCAACCAATCGGAATTTTTGACAGTACAAAGTTAAGTAAAAATTATGTTTAGGGTATTTGAAATAATGATTTTGTTTGTTTTCTGTTTATTCTAAATACTGTCTGAATTAGTGATGCTATAATAAAAATTATCATCACTGTTTTGATTAGTTTTGTGATTTGACAAAGAGTTATATTAAATACTGAATAATTAGTTGTTGATTGAAATTGATTTAATTTAGTTTATTGTATTCATTTTATTATGAATGATATTATTTACAGGGCATTATAAAATCAGTATTATTATTATTATTTGATTTACGTTTTATTCAATTATAAATGATATCCAATTTAAGGGATAATTTTCATTCTGTTACATAAAGTGACCAATGACTGAGTTATATTTTATTGAAATTATATTAGAGTTATTATTTTTTATTGCATATTTTTATTCTGTTAGAAATACTGCCTAGGTCACTGGGACTATAAAAGAGATTAGCATATGCACATATTTATTCTGTCACAAATAGTGCCACAATTTGCAGGGCATAATTAAACAGGATCACTCTATTATGGTTTTATTATATTTGATTTGTCACAAATGACTCCTAAATCTGTGTATTAAAAGAAGAGTATACCCTCATTTCTATCCTGTTTTACATGGTGCTCTAACTTTAAGGAAAATAATAAGGGTTATTTCATCATCATCTTTTTATGTCAATTATAAAATGCTATCCAAACTTGTTGAGTAACTTATATGTATATATGATCATTAATAGAAATTTTTTATAGAAAGGTGGAATAATTTACACACACACATATATATATATATATATATTGCGCCCTTATCTGTAGGTCATAATAAGGTAGAAAAGGTCAATTACTAAAAAATTTTAAATTTTAAGTTATATTTGTATGATATATAAATAATAGTAGGATAATTAGATTTTATAGTACAATTTAAAGCTGAAAATACCTGGTATATAAAAGTGTAATAGATTATTTTAAAAGAAAACAGTTAAATAAAGCTTAAGAATATCCTTGCTTATGGTTGTAAAAGCTGGCCATATAAAATAATACAGCTATAAATAGTTAAAAGTATATTAATAATTTGAATATAATATTTTTAAAACTAATAAATTAAATAAATACTATATGCAATGTATAATTGTATTTAATAGTCAAAATTAATAGAGTGTATTTTAAAATAAACTTTAGGATGGTGAGAATTATATTTAGTTCTACAAGTTTTAATTATTTTCCAAATTATTATAAAATATATCAGTTTTGATAATTTAGACCGAGACGTAAATAAAAAATTATCTGATAAAATTAGTAAACACGTGACTGTATATTATATACCTTCACACACACGCTTGTTAAAATAATAATAAGGTTTGTGAATTTGAAACTAAATATGATTGCCATCGATCTTTAAAGTACAAGTTGAAATATTAAATATTATTTATTTTAAAGTTTAAATGATTTTGGTAAAATTAAAATTGAATTTAAAAATACTAGTCTGAATAATTTTTTGAGACATGACGTCATCAATTCTTATTTTAAAAGTCTAATCTGTTATAAAACTAAATGTGTAAATTTGTTCGCGCTAAATAAAGTCATTAACCAATCAATGGAGGTAAATTAGCAGACAAAATATAAGAATTAGACGAAGCGGGAGGAGAAGTAATGTGTAAGTGAAAGAGAAAGTAACATATTTTTTTAGCTGATAACACCGTAGCTGGAAAAGTGATATAAATTTAGAATTTTGTATTTATTTTAAAAGTTCTTCTGTAACATATAATATATTTTGACTGCCTCGACATGATTTGCTAATTTTAAAAGTTATCTTACCAGGGAATTTTATTCAAGTTTAACCAAAAGCCTACAGTAAAATTGAAGTACAAGAAAAATTACCTAAAAATATTGCTAAGGAAAAAATATTTGGAAATTGTCTTAATACAGTTTTATTTATGCTCAACCAGAAACTGATTATTTTGGTCACTCAAAGAGATATGATTGGGATACTATATGAAAACTTAAAAGAGAAGTTACTTGTCGTCAGGAAAAAATTATGACGCACAATTTATAAGGCTACTTTGAAGTTATGTTATACTTCTCTATGGAAAAATTTAATATGCGTTTTTATTATAAAGAAAAATTATGTAAAAGATATAATGAAAAAAGAATGTTCATCTATTAAAAGAGATATTATAAAAAAATATAGTTCCAGAATTTCAAAGAAAGAAAAAAGTTATAAAATAATATGAAAGTGCTATTATGTGTTTATAGAAAAGGAGCCGAAAACTTTATCTAATTAAAAATATTATAAAATATTCAATGGAAAAAATGCTTGATTTAGAAAAGATAAAATTAAATTACTTAATAAAAATGGATCCATGGAAACCGGAAAATTATTGAAGATTTGAATAAAAATACCCAGAAGATGCATCGGAAAAGTCGCACGGGAAAATACTAGCAGACAATATTAGAAGAGAATATCATGAATTAATAATTGTATACAATATTGTGAAAACCTAGGATTGTCATCTATGAATATTTATTAAACAGAGTAATAATTGTTTTACTTTAAATAGAACCTTAAGTGACTGAAGAAAAAATAAAATAATATTTTTTTTTAGCTTTAATATGAACGGTTCAAGAAAGTTGATGAAGAAGTATCGTAAATATAATTTAAATATTTTTTATTAATTTATTTTAAAAATATAAAATGCTATGTGAGATTAGGGAAAACATATAAACATAATTTTAGTAATATTAAAAAATTAAATATAATAGCTTAATAGAATAATAGAAATATTGTTAAAAAATAAAGTATGTATAGAAGTTTTATATCTACAAGAATCAATGGGATGGTGAAGCCTACAGAACACGATCGAGAAGATAAAGATCGTTTTGGTAATTTTGATATTTATTCATAATGCATAATGTATTTTTTTAGATCGTCTATTGATTAAGAATGATGTGTGAAAGTTTAAATTCTATGTTCACATTTTATACAACATTTTTTGACATATTATGAGATAGGAGTAATTTTAAACATGCATGCAATAAGTTATTTAAAGTATAATTAATAATATAATATAAAAGAACAATTGTGTGATTCTTTTGAACTTTCATGTAATAAAGTATTCAGATATTTTAAAATAGTTTGTATATGATAAATATACGAGAAAAGTAGTAAAAGATTTTCTTAAAGAACAGCGGTATAGTTTTTGAAATAAAATGAATTTTATTGTTGTTAGAAATGCAGATAGGAATTTGTCGATGTACTGTATAGAAAAATCATGAGAAATAAGATCAGATAGTGACTTGGTAGTACTAGTGGGGAGGAAACCAAGATGATGTTTTGTTAAGAAATAAGAAAAGTAAAGTATTTGGATCATAGTTAGTTTGTGTGATTTCAGTATAGCTAACTAAGCCCTATCACTGAACACATATAGTTTGGACAGTGTTTTTTACATATCTTTAAACTTTTTGATGTTATATAAAGCTGAAAAAATAGCTTTAGCATCACTCCTATAATAGAGGTTGGTAGACAGATAAAGGTCACTCATCTATAGTGTCTTTAAATTCACTGTGCCATTATTGTCAAGGTTTATGACGGATAATATTCTAGTTATATTTTGATCCTGTGCATCTATCTTCGCTATCCTTGTTTCGTGAATCTGCATCGTCAGAGAGATATTTTCAAAGAAATAATGAATAAAATAGAATTGAAGATACGTTATCATTTATGTAAGAATAGTTTATTTACTGGAATGTATAGAGTTGTGTAATTTTAAAAGTGAAAGTACAAAATATCATAAAGAGAGAAAGAATCATATAATACAGTTTTATAAATTAATTCGGAAATGAATATAAGATTTTAAAGAGAAATCTAAACAAAGCTTTTTAAGTGATAATAAAATTTTAATGTTTTAAATAATATTTTAGAAAATAAATATTGCATATTTATTAAGAAAATAATTCAATAGTGTGTAATAAACATATACTTGTGCATGGTATGTTAATGGTTGGAAGTATATCATCCGAAGTAAGGCTTAAATGAGTATATTATGATTAACAAACATCGGATAAGGAACAATAAAACTTAATACCGAATGTAGAAGAATGTTTGAATTTCTAGGATTCCATACCACCAATATAAAGCTAGAATTTTATTGTTTTGTATAAAGTTTACTACGAATGTAATTTTATAAAATTAAAAATATGATTTTAATAATAGTAGGGATACAAAGTGTTAATGATAATTATATAATAAATTCATTTTGTAACAAGCTAACCATAATAAGAAATCCAATAATAATAATACTGTATTTTCTTAAGCATTTAAAAGATAAGAGTTAACTAGAAAAAATAAGTAGAAGTTTGATTTCATTTTTTATAAACTAGTAAAATAATTTTGTGATAGGAGAGTAAGGATATCCAATGTACATAATGTAAAATATTGTTATTTGTTTATGTTATTAATAAACTTTGTTGTAAATTTATTATAAAGTTTTGTGTCTTCGTTGTTATTTCTCCACATGGATGCATGATCTCACAATACACTTATAATTGAAACAGACATATAGTTTTGCACAAAAAGGTAAACATAAAAGTATTATAATCATTTGAGAATTTATTGGTATGTTTAAATTTAAAAGATCATAATTATATCATTTATTGGTCATAAGATGGTTGCCACAATATTACATTAAAATATATGCTAATGTTGCCACACGTATTCTGTTGTCAGATTATTAAAATAGTACCACGTACTTATTTATTTATTTCATTTAGGAAGAAATAAGATTATATTATACTATTGTCGTTATTATTATTATTTATTATTGTTAGTTGCTGTGTAGTGAATTATGACATAAAATTCCCTTTTCATAGTTTGCTACCGTAATTTTAAATCAGTTAGAGTACAATTTATGAACCTGAGATTTATGTTATTTTATTTATTTTCTTCATTTTTATTTAATTGAGCTAGATTCTTGTTATGAAGAGTATAATATATGATTATTATTTTAATCGTAGTGAAAAGAGCTTAGAAAGTCGTAAGAATACTATGAGTTAGTTATTTAATATAGTAAAAAGGGGAATAGTGTTCTTATGCCATTGAGATAGTATCGTGTGGATAATATCTCAATGTAGTCTATCTCGTTCCCCGTGTCGTCACTCCATGTCTCATGAAAATAGTAAATATTTGTTAATTCATTTTAAAAATATAACCGTATTTGTATTTTAAAAATTAGAGCTAGTAATCATTTTAATTAATGCTGAATATTTCACTTATTTATTTGTTAACTGAGCTAGAACCCGGAATTTTAAACAGTATATAAAATTTTGGGAGAGGACGACCGAACGGTGGGGAGGGGGAAGGTTAATATATATATATACAATTCATGAGTAACACTTACTCGAATATTAAACTACTAAATGTTTTTTAGATACTAAGGAATCTAGAAAAGAGTTCAAACAATCAATTTAATGCTAAATTGCTTTAATCACACATTCTTCTGTTCATCATTTTTTGATAAATATATTTTATTAAATATATAAAAATTTTCTGTGATTTATTAAAAAAGTCATACTTTATAGATTGGAGCGGTTTCTATTTGACATTCTTTTTTCTGGACACATTCAATCAGCAAAAATGTACGTTTTTTCTTTCTCTTTGGCTGAATTTTTGTCTCTTTATATAGAAGTAAAAGTGTATATGTATTAAAATTTATCCAATTCTGTTGTTTTATTTTTTTCAAGTTGGGGTTTTTGGAAGAAAAAATAATGAAACAATCAATATCAATTCTATAGCAAAGTTAAAAATACCTGATATCATATATGTAGAATTTCAATTTTATCATTCCTTTTCTTAAAAATTAATTTTGTTTTGATTTATTTACGTATTGTTTTTTAATTAAATAATTAATATAATCACGTATTTATTGGAAAGTTAATGATAAAAAGTCTTTGTAAAAATAACAGATAACAAAAGAATTTAAAATAAATATTTTATATTCACCACACATAAGTTTTAGAATGTGCTCCGAATACTAGCCGATGTAGCAAGAATATTTAAATTAAATTATTGTGTTTTTTTATTGATTATATACCCTTTTTTTAAATACAACTTCTAATTTAATATTTACTATCTCCAGCTGTGCCATTACAAAAATAACTTCAACATCTTCATTATCATCAAATGTGTGCGTAGCATCGCATATATATTATATATATAACAAATTAAGATGTCCGCTAATATTAGTAATTTAAATAGAATGGTTATATATAGACACATATATAATAAGCCTGTGTTTCAGTTATTAAAAGATAAGTTTGTGAGTAATGTATTTTATAGAATTTTTTGTGGGTGTAACTTATCATATGTGGGGAAATCTAGATGTAATATGGACTAAAAAATTAAAGAGCATAAATTGTTGAATAAAAGAGTTTTTAAAAAATATACAGATATATAGTGTTAGTAATAATAAAGTGAAGTTATATACTGAATCTGTTTTTTATGATCATGATAGGAATTGTAATTTTCAATTTGATATAAAAAAGATAAAAATTTTAGGTCATGAGAGATAATAATAATAAAAGAAAAATTAAAGAGACAGCTTTTATTAGTAGGTATAAAAATATGATAATAGACAGTCAGCAAATGTTACGACTAATGAGTTGTGGGATATTTAACTCGACACGTGTTTCCGGTTAATAATAGATGATTTCGTTTTGAAAGTTGAGTTGATAATGATTATGAATATAATCGAAAATATTTCTCTATGAGTTTTTATTTATATTATAAGTTGTTTACCATTACTTGGAATATATTTAGGTTTCGTTATATATATATTTAAATGTAATATTTTTGACGGATAATACAGATGTAAATTATTTAATAAATAGAAACTCCATTATCATTATTTTCAATCATTGTCGATCCACTGCAAGATGAAAGTCTTTTAAGTTCAACCCACCTTCTCTGATATTTAACATCCATTCTCCACATCCTCTCAGAACAGTTGCTTATTTTATCTATTCATTTCACACACGGTCTCTTTCTAAATCTTTTTCAATTTCTAGACTTTCAGTTTAAGATTTCAATTGTTCTTATATTATCATCTTTTCTAGGAATATGTCCACCCCACCTGCATTTTAACATTTTAATTCTTTCAATAATATCAGTACCATCTGTTTGTTCTCTCACTCATGTATTTTATTTTTGATCTATTCTTGTTACTCTTAATATGTATTTCTCCATACTTCGTTGAGTGGTCTGAAATCTCTATTGCTCTTCTATTAAATGTTCAAGTCTCAGATCCATAAGTAAGAAATGTGGAAAAAAATTATTAAAAACTTAGCATATTTCCTTCTAATAATACGTTATTTGTAACAAAAACATTCCAACCAACTTTAATTTTATGATTAATTTCATTCTTATGTTTTCATCTGTAATAATAATTTGACCAAGATATTTGTAGTTGATAGCTTCTTCTGACTTATCAATAGCAATCTTTATTTTCTTCTTTTAAAAAATTAATTGAAAGTTACTTTAATCTTTTTCACATTTACCTTTAATCCTACATTTTTGTCTTCATCTGATAACTCTTTCAACATTTCCAAAGTATTGTTTGTAAGAACAATTATATTAACTAAAAAATTAATATGATTTAGATAATTTCCATGTACTTTACTCCCTCGTCTTCCCACTTTAACTCACAAAATACCCATTGCAAAAATGCTGTAAAAAGATTTGAAGATATGGAGACACTCTGTCATATACACTTCTCAATGCTAATCTGTCTAGTATTATTATGCTTTGAGTTGTTGCTGTTACATTTTTATATTCTTCAAAATATGACAATATTCCGAATCTATATACCACTAAAAATGCTTATAGACTCAAATACCTTTTTACAATCTACAAATCCAAATCATAATAACGATTTATATTTATTGGAAAACATCTCTCAACCATTTTTAAATTCAGCTTGTTCGTTTGGTTAATTAAAATATAAAATTTAGCTGTAGATGAGTTGTAACTATCATGATAAAAATTTTGTACAGAATTGATAAAAGACTGATAGGTTTGTAATTTATAATATTTCTTAATCACTTTTTTTAAATATTAATATTAATACTGGATTCTTCCCATCATTTGATACATCTTTATCATTTATACATTTGATTTACAATTTTGCCAACAATCTTTCTACTTCTTTACCTACTTTTTTTAAGATATTGATTGTAATTCCTTCATTACCTAAAGCTTTTATCTTCTTCATAAATTTAATTTTATATCTCATTTCTTCACTTAAAATTCTGATCAATTAAAAAGATATATTAGTGATAGGAAGTACTTTTTTGGTTTTTATTGCTATAAAACTCTTGATAGAACTTTTCTACGCATTTCATGATGTCATCTCTACGTTTAAAAATAGTTCCATTTTTTTAATTGAAGAAATAAGTTTCCTATTAATACCAATATATTGTTTTATTCTCTTGAGATTTTTATTTTCTTCTATAATTTTTTTGATAATTCACAATTATATTTTCTTTTATTGTTATCAACTATTCTTTATATTATTTTACAAAATTCTAAATATTGAATCCTCCTTAATGGATTATTTTTATATATTTCTATATTCCTTTATTTCTTCACAACTTGTCTCTATCAGTAGTAATTTTACTGATCACTTGCTGCTTTTTTAATATCAGCTACTTTTGTTACAGTTTCTAAAAGTGTTTCAGTTATCTTTCTATTGATTTTATTCATATCTGAATCATGTTCAAAATCTGTTAACATTTGAAAACAATTTGCACATTCTAATTTAAATTCATTGGAATGTTTCTGAAGATTAGGAATGTCAACCATGAATAGTTTTTTTAAAAATAATTTTCTTCCCCTAGTTTTGCATTAACATATATCTTAATATCATTTGTGTTGGATTTATTTAGAACATTACAAATATCAATTATATATTTTTTGTTAGCCAAAATAAAATCCAATTTTACTGCATCTTCATTTGGATGCTTCCATGTCCATATTTATTTAGCAATTTTCTCAAAAAAAAAAATCCTCATAATATAAAGTGTTTTTTTTTTTTTTGCAAAATTCACAAGTCTACGTCCTCTCTTATTTTTCATCACCATAACCAAATTTATCTACAACACGTTCATCTTTCAATTGTTCAAAAATTCTAAAATTAAGTCTTCCATGGAAATTTTAAAATGTTATTTGGTCTAATCAAAAGCTTTTTGCATATTCATATAAAAACCTCTCCTTCTTTATCACATTGATTGTGTGTTGGGCATAAATCTGAATTATCTGCATTTAGTATCCACCATTAAATTAAATAATTAATCTTACCACTCTATTTGATATTTCAAAAATCTCCACCATATTGTTCTTCCACTTTTTATTTACAATGAGTCATACATCATTTGTACATCCAATGTTTGTGCCTCTGTAGTACAGTACTTTTTAAATAAAATGTCTTTTCATTTTTTCTTCTAACTTCACAAAACTCAATGATGACCCATTTAATATCAGACAATTCTTAAAGAAATGAAATTCAAATCACAGTGGTAGCTTTGACAAGTTTGCTATTGTTTTTTTTTCAGCCTGCAGAACTAGTCTGATAATTTGCAGCACCTTAAGCACCTTGCTGTGGTTTTAACTTAATCTACATAACAAAGTTCCCATTTATTAAATAATATATATATATATATATTTATATATATTGTAACAGTCAGAATCGTCTATCTCACTAACACACTGCAGAATTCAAACCCCAGACACGAAACTGAACATTCTAGGAGGGGTTGCCTTCTAGATATACTAAGTTCGAATCTAAAGTCAAAATTTCACAGCGCCATCTACGTAATAACGCATCTGATGCCATTACTCATATAACCTTTGACCGGTGCCTGGTGGTCAGGGAGAAACAAAAGACTCTATACTAAAAGAAGTTTGGGTGGCTAATTAACGTCTATGGATTTACAAAAGAAATGCAGAATATATATATATAGACTGAGACAGTGATAGGAATCAAATAAAATAAGAGATCAAATTTAGTTTTAAATAATTTCACAAAATTTATTTTTATAAAATATATATATAATGCCACTGTCTGCTTATATAAGACAGGGATGCGTATTAAATAATTGTTGGCATTATATTCTAATAAATGACAAAAAGGTTTTAAAGCAAAGTGATATATTCTATTCCTCGGGCTAATAGCATTACGATAATGTGCTTGATGAGATAGGAACATGTGTGAAGTGCTTTGAGCAATTATACAAGTTTAAGAAAATATTTGAAAATTAAGTGTTCTAAAATATTTATTGATTTCGAAAATAGCACAGACTAAAGCTTACTAAGCAACAAAGTGGGAATGTGATCAAAGCATTTATTTGAGAATAATAATAATAGAGTTGCATTGCGAGGTCAGTATTGCTGATAATGAATTTATTAAAGTTGGAGGGTGTGACATGTTTAAGTCACAGATGCTTTGTAAAATAAATATAAAATAAAACAATATTGAAGATCCGGAATGATTACGGAGGGCATCTCGCCGCTAACCCATAGGAAAGTAATTTTATGAACAGCGAAAACTTAGCGACTGGGTGACAATTGCGTTTAATTCCCAGGTGTGTCATTTGTGGACACACTCTGCCTGGAAACCGCAATAAGCGAAGAGAACGGACTTGGCCATGTAAAGAATCCTTGGAAAAGTAAATCAAAGCAGTCTCAACAACCAATTCATTTACCAGCAATACGAGACTAGTGT
The DNA here is from genome assembly GCA_028023455.1 of Epiperipatus broadwayi. Lineage (NCBI taxonomy): Eukaryota > Metazoa > Onychophora > Udeonychophora > Euonychophora > Peripatidae > Epiperipatus > Epiperipatus broadwayi. The sequence continues at coordinate 336,851 of JAQFVV010000250.1, forward strand.
ATATAAAACATACTGAATGGGGTTTACTTGGATTAAGAGAAATGAACAATCAAATTCCCAGAAATTCATTTAAAAGGGTCCGCACATTCTCAACATCAATGATGAATTTTGTAATTAAAGTAGAACACGGTAATTAAAATAGGAAAATGCATGCTTGTGGGTTTGAAAAATAAGTATAAATTTATATACACAATCATGCATTAGGGGACACATTTAATCATTGACCTCACACATACTCTCATATTAGATTAAAATCAATAACATGTAGATTTTAAACTATGTGATTATTATATATTAAAGAATAGAATCACCCTCAAACGAGTGATTTGCAAGATAATAAAATTGGAAATTATTTAGAAATTTAAAATATGCCTTCATAGCGGCATCTTATTTTCAACAAAGGGAATAATTCACTCAGTCAAAGATGATTCTGACACATTATCATAATAAAATAACAGAAAGCTTAATAAATAGAAAATATTAACCCAAGGATAGAGAGCAAAATATTGATTATATTTAAACATGTTAAAGAAATACATAGTGAAGTTACGTGAAATATCAGAAAACAATTTAAAATAGCTGTAGCATGTTAGTTATCACTAGAACTCTTGGGTTAATTTAGGGTTACCTCTGGAGAAGCATTTTTAGGCAGATTGATAGTCGGCAGGTTTTTATATAATTTAACAGCAAAATCTGGAAATGTTCATATTTTTGGCAGCAGCAGCAGATCCGGGATTCCTTCTCTGATAACTTCTGATGGTCTACGGCAGCATATGACCATTCCAGAGAGAAATAGCCTTCTTGTGCTCTACTCAGTCATGTCAAGATTTACAAATTGCTACAATAATTTTGGTTAGAAACATTAGACCTCAGAATGATTTCTGTTAGAAACATTAGAATGGAGAACAAAAGAAAACTCTCCTTTTTATAGTAGAATTTTACAATAGACCTACCCTGGAGTGTTACAAAAATATCGGACAGCAGCTGTAGTTAAATCTATCCGAATGTCCAAAGGAATTCAACATTAATTAATTTCTTTTGTTAATTTCCCTGTCGACATTCGATTTACAAACTAGATTTAATTAAAAATTACTTTTACTAATTAAAGAAAACCTTAAGTGGAAATCTGCTGTTTTTAGATAAACTTATATAACATTAATTAATTAAACTATTGTCCCTCATTTATTTTAACAGAAATATTTGGAATGACTTTTATTAAATTAAACGAAAATTACTTTACTTTTAAATTGCAATATTTGAATCTATTTACTAAACGAATATTTACTAAATGAATTTTATTTAAATCAAAAACATATTACGATGGTAATATATATTTGTAAATAGATTCAAACAAAATAACTTTAACAATTTATAATTTTGATATGTTTTAAAATGCATATCATAGTGTGTGCGCAATTACAACTTATTTAACCTACTTTTTAATAAATCAAAATTCTGTGAACATATACATAATCCATAATATTTTATTTGGGAATGAGTTATATATATATATATATATATATAATACGAGCATTGGGAATGTATTATATATATATATATATATATATAATACGAGCATTGTACTCGTGGTTTAAAATTAGGCAGGATTTTCGGTATATAAGCATATTGCAGACACACTACGATAGATTGGGGTTCAAACTAAGGTATGAGGGTAGGAAGTAGGTGAGAAAAGGTGAAATGAAGATCTGCAAAGCAGACCCTACTGTTTCAATATATAACAGTATAAAATAACTTTCCATAGTTCATTTTTCTTTACTCATTTCATGGTAATAAAATTGTCTATAACTTTACAGATTACAGTAGACCTGTTAAGCAAGCAACTCTAATTCTGGCTATATGTTAAAACGAAGATTTGCACGGGTTAAATATATAAAATACATATTTTGCGGGTTCATTCATGTTAAAAACTTTTAATATTAATATACTGACATTTTGACTTGGTCACACAAGCCATCCACAGAGTTATAAAAGGTAGAAAGACGGTTTAAACTTAATCCATGTTTTTTTCAAATATACGAAGCTGTTTAAAAATTTCCTCCCCGTAGAGGTTAATAATGTTAAAATGAAGATTTGCACGGGTTAAATATATAAAATACATATTTTGCGGGTTCATCCATGTTAAAAACTTTTAATATTAATATACTAACGTTTTGACTTGGTCACACAAGCCATCTACAGAATTATAAAAGGTAGAAAACCGTCTTTCTACCTTTTATAACTCTGTGGATGGCTTGTGTGACCAAGTCGAAACTTCAGTATATTAATATTAAAAGTTTTTAACACGGATGAACCCGCAAAATATGTATTTTATATATATATATATAACTCTTCTTTTATTAATAAACATTGATGAGAATTATATATATATATATATTGTTTATTGAATTGTAAGTGTACATTGATGAGAATTATATATATATATATATTGTTTATTGAATTGTAAGTGTACATACACTGCTTATTGCATTGCCAAATTCATATAAAATAATATTAAATCATCTATGCTCTTTATTACTGCTTCACTATAATTTATTTACAACCATCTTAACAGTTTCAATTGGCACATCAATAAGTGAAAGTTCTGAAGAAGGTTGCTGGGATAATCGAAACTGTCAAGAGTGTAGTAAATAAAGCATCTGTGGAACAGTAGTAAAGAGCATAGATGATTTAATATTATATATATAACAGATACTTTTTAATATGTGTGTATAAACAAATTTTTCAAAAAGAAATTGATATAATTATTAAAGAAAAATTGAGGGGGGGTGATACATTTACATAAATTTTATCAGGTGTGCATTCATTCATGCAATCACCGATGTAAAAAAAAAAGAACAATAAGAAGAAAAATAAGTAGCTACAGCTTTGGGCGATTTCTTTTTCTTTTTTTTTTTCAATAATTTTTTTCTCATAGAAATATAATAGTTTCTTTAACAAAAAAATCTCTGGTCTCTTTCATTTTTTAAATTTCTCTTAGAAAATAATTTATTATGCAAAATATTGCCCATCAAATTCAGAAAGGATAATAACGAAAGAATATAATTTCGTCTATTAAATACAGTTATTTAAATAATGAGCAGAAAATTGGAATTTAATTGGGTTGAAATAAAAGTTTAAAAAGTTAAGAAAAACTATTGTTAATCCTACTGAGATTAGACATCTTAAGAATAAGCTAATTGTTGATGTTGTGATCATTAAAGACAGAGCTGGCCGGTTTATCATTATGAAAAGAAATGGTTTTTAGGAGAAAATACATAAAAAATTAAATAATGGTAAATATACATATATATATATTTAAAAAAGATTCGATAATGTGATTAAAAGAAAATTAATAGATGTTATGAAGAATATGGTAAATTTAAAATATGTTAATAAAATAGATTATTTAAAATGTTATACTAACGATTTCATATCAACTCATATGTTTATGAATATTAAGACTTATAAAGAAGATTTCCCCTTAAGATTTATTTTTGATCTTACTAGTAGTGTTTTTTTTTCCAAATGTCATAGCATTAGCCTGGACACGAACTCACAACCTGGGCAACTGCTTGTAAGGCAGTCATGCTGACCTCTTGACCACCAATCCAAGACTTACCAGTAGTGTTGTTGAAGGTATTTCTAAGTTTTTAAATGATTTTTTAAAACAATTTGTTAGTTTTGGTCACTATATGGTCTCTTCGTCTTTTTTCTTTTTTTTTTTTGAGATTTTTGATAAGTCTAATAATCGGTAATGGAAAGTAATTGGGTATTTGGTACTTTGGATATTGATAACATACATCAATCTGTTAATAAATAAAGCAGTATTAATATTATTAAGTCTGTGTTTTTTAATAATGGGTCTTTGTCTAAGAATAAAAGTTTTTAAAAATTTTCTCAGATTATTAGAGGATTTTACTATTTTAATTATCATGATAAATTTTATAGAATTAGGGAAGGATGGATAATAAGTTATATTGTTTAATTTTTTCAGTTTATATTATTTGGAATATTTTTTTTGTTTATGATTGTATATATTTAAAGTTATTTTATATTGATAATTGTTTATTTGTAGTTGAAAATGATAAATTGGAAGAGTTGTTAAATGAGTTTGTTTTGATTCTTCTATAACATATGTTGTAGAAGGAGAGAGATTATATTTTGATAAATTAAAAGTTTTATATTTATTGATGATAAAAATATAAAGAATAAATGTTTGGTATATAGTCACTATATAGAAAGTAAACATTTAAGACCTGTGATTAAACCTGATATCTATTAATCCATCTTCGATTATTGCTATAGAAATCACAGATTAAATAGTTCTAAGAAGTTTGTTTTGTTTCAAGTAGATCAGTTTTTTGAAGATTATTTGAGTGTTGGCTACTCTAATTTGTTAAGGATATTTTATTTAGTAATAATTATGATTCTGTTAATAATTTTAATAATGTGAAAGATAAAGTAAAATATGATTTTATTTCTTTGCCTTTAAAATTTTTTTCTTATTGAATTAGTTATAAATAAGAATATTAATTTGTTTGGAAATAAGAAAATTGCTTGGAAAAAGGGTATTACTTTAAATAATGTATTAAATAATACAAAGGATATTTTTGATAAGAAGGCTATTCATGGAATAGAGTAACTTGAGCTTAAATGAAAAAATAAAACGTACATAAAAGTAGAATTAGAAATAAATATCTTAATTCTGCTTTATATATCCATGAAAGAGATATAGGCCACACTATTAGTTTTGATGAGGCTAAAGTTGTCTTCCTTGAAAAAAATAAATAAAGAATCTTTAATAAAAATTATGATTCTGAAACAATTATCTTATTAAGAATTCTTTTAATATTAAGAGTACATGGAATGTAATTGAATTGTGGGAATAGTATATATTTGTTGATATGATTTTAGTCCTTTGCACTTAAGAACCCTGCACATTGACAGGAAAAACATTGGTTGTGTTATAGAGTTCATTTGTTTAGGCTAGTCTTGTTTAATCTCGAATTTGGGCACTAGTTTAGTTTAGGCTTTTAATATTTAGATATAGTCATGTATAGCTCTCACAGAAAAAAAAGATGGCTTGAATATCATAAACTTTGTAAATTGTAATGTTTTTTTAAAAAAAATTGATTATTTACATTTTTGTTTGTTTGTTTATTAACATTTTCTTTGAATATTGCATAATTAAAATCACATAATAGATATAGAATAGTTGCTGCAGAAACAATCCACCTTGCCAATTATTTAGGGAGAATAATGATATTAAAATTTCGACCTCATTCTTGTATTAATAATGCAAATGTGATTATTTAATTATGCCTTTGAATATAAGCTAATTAACTTTCAAGACTAAGTTGTATAAACATTATTTTTTATCAGAATATTAAACAATAATTCAATATCCAATTCTATGATTAAACAAATAATTATATCACAAATAAATTAAAAGAAAATTGATGTAACTACTTTCTGGCATTGTATATTTTCCTTCTTTGGTTGCTATAAGATATAAACATGACCCAACATTCTGCAGAAGCCAGTGTTTTAAGAACAAAAAATTTCTTTGTCTACTGTTAAGAGAAGTCCAAATTCTCTCCCAATATAAATAATAGTATTGTTTTTCTGTTAGTAATAGCAATATGGCCAACTTGATGTTAATGTGTAGATAATAAAGACATCAATCATGCTCTTATATTATAATAATCAATTAAATAAAAGCAGGCTATTCAATTCTAATTGTAATATTAAACTCAATTCATCAATGATGAAAGTTACATTATATCCCAATTATATATTTTGTTTTGTAATCAGTACATCAGCATTAATTTATATATCTACATTTATTTGATAAATTATAGTTTTTATACAACAGTATCCAATTATTTGTTTAACAATAAGTGGATTATCCACTGGGTTTTCAAGTTTTACTGCAATTTATAATTTAGTTGTAGGCATATCAGCATATGCTAACCACCATATCTAAATCTCTTAATGCTTAATTGCTTTCAATTACAACAGGGTCTTAATACTGTAAAATTAATACTTGTGAATATCTTAAAGACAGTATATTTTAAAAAAAATTATTGGCTTAGCTTATATTTTATATTAATTTTTCTTTTATAATAATTAATTACTATAACATTGCATAGCTACATAGAAGTCAAGAAAGGACGGACATTACAATAATATAGGCTCAGTAAAAAGACAGTTAATTAAATTCTTGTAGTGTCAGTAGAATGTGTTAGTACACACAATGTATTAATAATTTTTAGTAATCATTCATTAGACTAGAGATTATCTAATAATGAATGATATTTCTGTATTATAATTTTAACTATACCACTTTCACAAAAGGTAGGGAATGACTTTTATCTCCTTTTAATACTTTTTGGAGGGAGATAATCATAAACATATGACCCATGACATGAAAAAATTTATTATACCCCAAGAAGCACATTTTGTGCTGAACAGGCATTTATCAGTTGGCCCAGATCACAATCTCTTACAAGTATCTTTCTTTATCATTGTTCAGTATATATATATATATATATATATATATATGAACATATGAATAATAACAATTCCTAATATATATATATATATATATATATATATATATATTAGGAATTACAGTATTGTTATATCTACATATGAAGAAAATATTTTGAAAAAGGAACATTATCAGAAAAATATTACTTTATACAATCTATATGTTGATGATGTTTTTATTTGTGGAAAGCCAAATGCTATTAATGATTTTTTTAATGAATTAAATAATATAAACGTCTTAAAATGGATTAAACAGATGAAAATTCAATGAGTGTTCAATTTTTAGATCTTAAGATAACTAGAAACAAAGATAAACTGGATTAATATATGACTCTTAAACCAATAGCAAAAAGAGGATATACTCCATATGAATCAAAAATACCAATATTGCATAAAATGGCAGGTTTGAAGACCTTTTTATTTAGAAATGATAACCTTTGTAAATATGCATCAGATAAAACCAAAAATATTGAAATTTATTATAATGAATTGTTAAATGTTGGATATAATTATGATTGTATTTCATTATACTGTTAAAATTTTTTATTCTAAATATAAAAATAATATTAATAATAATGTTAATTCTTCTGCTAAAAAAAATTGGATATCAATACCATATATTTCAAAACAACAGGCAAGTTTTATTAAGAAAATTTATAAAGGTATATGTGATATTGGATTTTATGCATCATCTACATTAAGTAAATTAATAAATAATTCAAAAGACAAGACTTTATTGTCAAATAAAAATTGTATCATTTATAAATGGACATGTAGGTGTGGCAGTGGATATATAGGGGAATTGAGGTGCACATTGGAAAAAGAACAAAGGAGCACTTGTTATTATTAAAAAGGGTCAAAATACAAAACAAAATTATAAAAATAATGACAATTTATCAGCTTCTGTTTTTTATGACTATAATAAATCATATATATATATATATATGGTTTTGATTTCAATTATAGTAATGTAAAAATATGGGAAACTGAAAGAAATAATAATAAAAGAAAAATTAAAGAAGTGATGTTAATATATAAATACAAGCAAGATTTAATTAATAGGCAAGCAGCAAACATTAAGATCACAGAATAATGGGAAAGTTGTCATCATAGAATATGAGAAAGCTGACATTTTAAAAGAATTAGTTGAAAGCGCTTCTAAGTGATGGTTATAGATATATTTTTATAAACTTTTAAATACTGTATTTTGTAATATTTATTTATACATTTACATATATTATTGTGAAGAAATACAGACGTAGATATGTAATATTATTATTATATATATAACATATTATAGTTTAATTGATAAATATCAAATGTGCTTCCTTCACAATTTTGCCATAAATTATTTAAATGAAAATATATTAATAATTTTTATTAGTCATTCATAAGACTAGAGATTATTCATTAGTGTTAGGATACACTCTCTTTTTAGTATTTTATGTCTCTTTATTTAAAAAAAAGTTAATAAACATAACTTATAATTAACACACTGTACAGGCTGACACACTGATTATATATGTATGTGTGAGGATAGTAATCTGAATGAACTGATGATGGTTTAGCATGAAATATGTATGTTGGTGATTATTTATCTTTTTAACATGTGTATGATCAGGTGTGTCAGCAATATGAGATGGCATGGAGAGTTGAGGGTTGTGTGAAAGCCTGAATTTGAATCCCTTATATAACTTATAATTGTAATAAAAATAAAGCAAAGTAAATTCTTATAATAAAAGAAAGAAATTGGATTTGTTGGAGTTAAAAAGAAACAAAGAATTATCAAATTATTAAAATTAATAATTAATATTCTAGCTTGTTTTGACGTTTTGGGAATGGAGCACTTATAGTTATCTATAAAGGATTGTAAAAAAAATTAAAACAGAATCGATTTTGCTAGCAGAATAAGTAAAGCTTCTTACCACCCAATGTGAAGTTAATATGCAACAAGTTATATATTGCCAGTGAAAGTAAAATGACTGCAATAACCCAGAAACCCAAATACTTATGTTATTATAATATGTATTGCTAAGTGTTCATCTGCAGGTGTTTCTCTTTATTCTGTTGTGTGATTCTAGAAAAAGTGTGGAAAATCCAAGTCTAATCTGGAAAAAAATGTTTTTTATTGTTTGAAGAAAAGTCTCCTTAATCTGAAACCACCACTGCAGACTTCATCCAAAATTATATCTATTAATAAATATCAAAAGAAAAAAACACACTGTTGCAGATCAGCCAAAATATAAAAAATAGATTTCTTTTATTTATTTGTCAGCTGACAATAAGAAAATCCAAGGATAAGTAAATCAAAAATAAACATACTTATAATCATTTATTAACAGGCTGGATAATAAGTAAAATCATTTTGTATGTACATCACATATGAGAAAATTTTATTAATATCATATGCTTATGAATTACTATATTATTATTATTATTATTATTATTATTATTATTATTATTATTATTATTATTATTATTATTATTATTATTATTATTATTATTATTATTATTATTATTATTATTATTATTATTATTATTATTATTATTATTATTATTATTATTATTATTATTATTATTATTATTATTATTATTATTATTATTATTATTATTATTATTACTACTACTACTACTACTACTACTACTACTACTACTACTACTACTACTACTACTACTACTACTACTACTACTACTACTACTACCACCACTGTAGCTGCTGCTACTCCTGCTACTGCTGCTGCTAATGCTGCTGCTACTACTACTACTACTAGTTTTAAAAAGTTTTTTATTATTATGTCTATATTGTTATTACAAATTAAAAATGTTACATAATTTCTATATTCTGATTACATGTTAAAAAAAATTTTACATAATAATTTTATATATATATATATATATATATATATATATATATATATATATATATATATATATAAAAAAAAGTAAACTAATATTACATGAATCATAAAGAGAAGAAAATAAAATTGGGGCATGTAAATTAATGAGTAAGCTATTCATTGATGGTTGTAAGTTTTTTTAGTCCATTGCTGATTTTGTTTAAGAGTTATGATTGTGGAGATAATTTTATGAGGCTCCAGGTGGCATTGACTATATCCACCGGGGCCAAAGAATGATCTCTCATTTTAATTTTTAGGATTTTATTTTCAAAAAGAGATTTATATTTTCGTGATGTTGGATTAAAAACAAAGTGACATCTTAAGAACCAGAGAGTAAAAATGATAAAGATGTACAGCCTTATATTGGGAAATATTCCTTTTTGAATATTTTCTATTAAGATGTCACATATTGGTTTAGAATTATAAATGAGTGGGATATCAGTTGTCTATATATATGTAAGGCATTGCAGTGATATAAAAAATGTTGCATTGTTTCATCCTTCCTACCACATAAGGGACAGATAGGTTGAATGTTAGTATATTTCCTTTTATTGAAAAGAAATTCATTTGTTGGCAATGCATCCATGTTAATTTTGATGAGGAAGTCTAAGTATATAGGTTCTAAATACCAAAATTTAAATTTTTGTATTAAAGATTTGTTTGTTAGTTTAAGTGTACTATCTGGTGTTTGAAGCAGATCTAGGTTAGTCATATTTTGATATGCATCCCAGTACTTAATTTTTGCTGTAAACATATTATCTGGTAATTTGTATTGACATATGTGTTGAATTAGGTTATTAATGAACTTATTGTTAATAGGTGGAGGTGTGTCAGTAGGAGATATTGGAATGAAAACCTGAAAATTCTGAAATTTAGTGCAGATTTTAAATAGTGTATTATAGGATTTAGGATAATAAAAGGTATTTTTTGAATGCAAAGATAAGCCATTAAATTTTGAATGCTTTTGGAGTTTATTAATGCTAATAGAAATTGTCTTCTGGTTCCAGATCAATTTAGTACATAGAGAATTGATTTTCTTAATGAATGAGGTTGTGAATTTAATGGTGGGTGAATAGAAATTAATTTTTGGATAGATTAGCATGTTAATTAGAGATATCTTGCTGTGTATTGAAAGATAAGCTTTAGTTATAGAATTAATAATTTTTTGTATAGAAATGATTAATTGATTTTGTATATTTATTCTCATTATATTTACTGATTGATGGAAGGGTATTCCCAGAAAGTTATGAGGTCGGGTTTCAACTTTTGTTTTAATTGGAGTGCCAGTAAGTATGGACCATGTGGCCATTTTTTCGGGATTGAATTTTAGAGTATAATCTTTTGTGTATTTTTTTAATATGTTATGTAGTTTTGGTAACAATTTCTGTGAGGGAAGAAAAACAGTTATGTCATCCATGAATGAAATATGATTAATTGTACGGTTTAAAAAAAATGTTTGTATTCCCGGTAGTTCAGTTTCAATTTGAATTAAGAGGGGATTAATGTAGGTGATGAAGAGGAGGGCACTAAGGGGTGAACCTTGGGGAATTGAATTATGTGGAGTGAATTCTGATGACATTTTTCCATTTAAGGTGATGCGTATGTTTCTATTTATAAAGAGATTAGCTAAAATATACATAATTGGAATCGGGATTCCATGACTACCAAGCACTTCTAAGAGTTTTTCTATAGGCACAGAATCAAAGGCAGCTTCAATATCTAATTGTACTGCAATAGGTGCAGCTTTTCTATGGTGGTGAATGTCATCAGTTAGTGCCCTAAATAAGACATGAGCCTCGGGGATGGATGAGCCTTTTTTGGCAAACTGAAATTTAGATAGAGTAGGTAATATAAGAGGCTGGATTTTATCTTTAATAATGGATTCTATTATTTTAATGATTAGTGGGGACATAGATATAGGTCTAAGATTATTGAGAGGGGATGGTAGTAAAGGTTTTTTTAGAAAGGGCACTAGTGAGACAGGATAGAGTAGTTCTATACTATAAATTTGATTTGACAAGTAATGTAGCATATTGTAAATTATGGGAATAGTAAAGTGGCTAAGGTGTTCAAGCAAAAATTTCGGAATGGCATGTGTTCCTGGATGCGAGTTGTTTGGAATAGTTTTTAATTTATTTGTAATGTCTTCTTTAGATATATTAAGAATAGTTTGTGACATACCAAAATAAAGTGGAGCGAGAATTGGCATAGGTAGCTTTTGAAATTTAGTTTTAAAATATTGTTTAATTGGTGGAAGCATATTTATTCCGGTAATCATTTTATCATTTATTAATATGGATGAGGGTGTGGTTATATTAGAGTTATAGCCTAATGCCCATTTGATATATGCCCTTGACCAGTCATGGGTGTTTTTTAAAAAAAATTTTGGCTTTTTTAATAGAAAGATAATTAGCTAGTGTAAGTTGTGTCTGTTTGAACTCTTGCTTTAGTAACATTATGGTATTAACTGAATTTGAGCTGGTAGGTGTGCTTTTTAGCTTCATATGCAGTATATCTAATTTTTTGCTAAGTGCAGTAGGAGAAGGATTTCTTGCAGTATAATGTTTGATGTTAGAAGCTAAAATATTAATGAAGGAAAACCAAGCTTCTGTTGGTTGGAGTGAAAGTATGTCAATTTTTTTAAAATAAATGTATGCATTAGATATTATGGCTTCAGGAGCATTTGTTTTTAATAATAAATGGGTAGTATTGTTCAGTAAAAGTGTTGAGTGTATCTGCATATCTAAATTTAATACGACATTAAGGGCGTGATGGTCAGAAAAAGCTACTGGGTTTAGGGAGGGTGTAATTATAAAGTGCAATTCAGGAGAGTAAAAGAGTAGATCTATTAGTGATGAATGATTTTTAGTGAAAAATGATATTGTATTTGATGAAAAGAAACCTTCTGAGCTCATTAGCCTTTTGTTAATTTTATGAAGATATTTCATCGTAAAGTCTTGGTACGACATATTAAAGTCACCCAAGAGTATTATGGGGTGTGGATTTGTTGCTAGTGTTAAATTAATTATGTTAATAAGCTGGTGTATGAGTATTGGTTGATTATATAAGTATAATGCTATAATATTTATTGTGCATGCTGCATTATGAAGAGTGCTGATAATCATGTGTTGATCAATATATAAGATGTTGAAAGATTGGAATGGAGAATTCCTATTGATGAGTACTCCTATTCCTGCAGCTGAATAGTTTGATGTGGAAAATCTGGTATATCCAAACTTGGAAAGATGCTGCTCAGGTTTAAAAGGAGAACTTACTGAGCATTTGGTTTCTGTAAAAAAAAGAATATGTGGTGTGAATTGCCGAATCCAGCTGGTAATGGCAAACATTCTATGGGGTGAGTTTATCCCTCTGACATTAACTTCAGTAATTGATACTAGCATGAGTAATTCTAGATTGTACAATGATTATGGTAATTTGTTGTATATGCATAATGTTTGTAGTTGTTAATGATCTTGGTAGTGGAAAGTAAGATTTTATGGAGTAAGTATAGTCATATGAAGACTGGAACAGTCTATCCAATGTAACAGTGGGATAGGATGTTAAAGGAAGGTAATAATTTTGTATAGTATATAATGAGAATAAATATAGCATGTTTAATAATAAAAGGAAAAATGTATTAGTGAGTTTATAATTTATAGATATATGTGTTTGTTTATTATAAAGTTTATGTTTATTTAGTTTACGGGTATAAGATGTAATTATGTGTGGTTGTTTGTCATGTAGTGTGTGTATAATATTATTAATGTGATATATGTATTTTATCTGGGTAAGTGTAATCAGCAATGAACCCCTACCAAACATAAAAATTAACAAAAAAATCATTACAACAGAGTATTTAACACAAATTGGATAAAATAAAAATAAAATAAAAACGGTTGGATATAGTTCTTCATTCATGATATATCACTAAGTTTTGTTTGGTTTAATGTGTCCAGGATAATTTGCATTAGGATTATCTGATGTGTGTTCAGTATTAACTTTTATTTTCTTATGTGTTCTTCTGTGGATATCAACACCAGCTAAATATACCTGCTGTTGTGGTGTTGAAGTGGAAGCAACTGAACGCAATTGTCTATCCGAGTGTGTGTCCATTGGAGTTCCTGTTATTTGGAGGTCAGAGTTATTAGATTTTATTTTCTTTTTAAATGTAATGGATTGCTTTGTTGGAGCATGATTCACTGGTGATTTACATTTTATAGCGGTAGATTGATTATTATTATCTTGAATCAATTCAGTTACATCAATTCCCTTTTTTCTTTTTTCAATTTTTTTATTTTTTGTTACTAATTGAAACAGAATGGAATCTTCCGTGAAAATATCTTCAAGCTCACTTGATGAGAATGAGCTAATATTCTCATCATCAAGTTCTGAGTTACTAATTATTGGTACATCCAGGTGTATTGGTATTGATTGTTTGTCAGAGATAATCAAGGTTGATGAATCCCGGGTTTGTGGTAACTCCGTTTGGGTATTATCATTATCTCCTGTTTGACTTAAAGTTGGTGTTATTTTGATGTTGATATTTTCGTTATATTTTGTTGTATTTAATTGGCTCCAGCAACGATGTGTTCTCGAGTGTTTTAATCCGCATTTTTGACATACTTTGGTAGGGCAGTCTTGTATTAAATGCGATCGTTGTTTGCAATGAAAGCACTGGGGTGGTAAACCTCTGAAAGTGACGATTACTGGTGAGATGTCTGTTTCATGTACAGTTGGTATATCACTAGGTGTAACATTCTTGTTTAATGTTATGCTAAATGTCACAATATTTAAAAATACTGGGATAACTGCATTTTTATCAAGCAGATATTTAAAGTTTGTTATTTTCCCGTATTTTGACAGAATTAATTGCAAGTCAATTTCATTAAAATCAATGTGGCAGTTTTTGATTCTTCCTTGTAGCGATAGGGGTCGCTCCATATCGATGTAACAAAGGATTCTTGAGTTCAAAAATTTAATATTATTTTTGAAAATATTCCTTTGCGTTTTATTATGGAATTCTATGCATAAATATCTATTATTAGGATGGTATAATATTTTATAAATAAATGTCCATAATTTTTATTCAGTCAAAAGTTGATAAAATTCATCCATAGGAAATTTAAATAAATCGCATTCCGTGTTTGTAACTGCCATTATTAATGTTTTCTCGCTATGAAATTTTTGGAATGATCTAAAGAGACTTTGAGGTATGGTTTGGTTAAAATTATTTGTGTACTGAGCATATAATTCCGAAGTAATTAATTGGGTATCATCTGGTATTATATTTACATTATTTTGTTCGTCTTCGTTATCATTTTCTAGGCCTAATACTTCTGTTAAGTATTCAGTTGAATTTTGCACGTTACTGGTAATATTATCGGCATGAGATTTAACTGCTCTAGCATACGAATTATTTTCTTTTATTTGATTTTACTTTAGATCTTGTTTGAAAAAATGTTGATTATTGTCGGATTCTTGCATAAGGTTATTAGCATTAATATTATTAGTTGTTTTCGGTAATTCTGGGAAACTGTCCATGTTTTCGATAGACTCTTGCATGCTTGTTTGAACGTTAACAGAGCCGAACGTTTTTCTAGGTTTCATTAGCTTTGCTTGCGGTTTCACTTGATTGCTAGTTTGAATTGTGTTATTCGATTTATTTTGGTTATTGATTGTAATTTGAACATCTTCAGTTTGAAATAATGAATTATTATTAGACATAACAGAATTATTTGTAGGCTCACTTACGTTTGTCATTTGATTTAGAAGCAACGAGTCTTTCGACTCCATAGTTATAGAACAGATAAATTAAATCTGTCAGATTTTAAAAAAGGAAGTAGATTTTACCTACCTAATTGTTTATTCCAGTGTAAATAGTCTATAATGATAAAAGTATCAACCACAAGTAGACTCAAATAGTAGAATTTCAATGAAAATTTTAAAATTATTTTGGAGCCAAAACGACGTGCTTGTGAGGCATGGCGGCCATCTTGACTACTCTCACTACTACTACTACTACTACTACTACTACTACTACTACTACTACTATTATTATTATTTTTATTATTATATTTACTATTAATCTAGATTATTCTGAAATGTATTTATTATATGTTTTTTCTGTTGAAGGTAATATTATCTAGGCATTAAGTGATCTATTATCTGACATCATTCATGGTATAAGCATGCACTGTATTTCATGTTCTATTTTGATTGCTATATTAAGTTAGCTAGATTATATTTACAAAGTATAAATGAATTAACATTATTATGTATTGAATTCAGAGTCTTACATCTTATTTATTTCATTTCTTATATCACCCAAGTAGACATAGATAAGTAAATCTTAACTCACAAGTAACTTAACATCATTATAAGCACTTGCACAACTAATATTATTTAGAACTCATTTATAAATGCCCAGCATATTTATAAAGTCTAGCAATTTTTTTTAATCAACTAGATGGGATAATGTGAATGAGGGAATTATGTTTTAGTTTTTGTATACCTATACAATCCTATTAATAACACATGTAGTTTCCTATTTCTTAAATTCTGGATGTAATTAAATTTAGGAGAGACTCTATGTCTTAGCCAATGTGGACTGTTTGTTTATCATATTAATCTCTTTTGTTTGGCTCTCATTAATATAAAGAAGATTCTCAAACCAAGTCTATAAATCATATTTTGCTTACTCCCATTTCTACCATTACAATGCAAACAAAAAATTCTTGTATAAATTCTACAATATTCAAAATATCAATGTATAAAAATAAATAATAGAGGTACCCAGCTTGAGACATGTCTGACTTTCTGAGTACAATTTTAATTTTAACTGTAAAATGCTATTCAAGATGGCAGACATGCCATAAGCTAGCTATAGGTATCATTTAATTTTGTATATTGGTAGTTTGAATATTGTAAATTTTATTCTTGAGATTTTGTTCATTATATTTATTTCACCTGATTTTATATATTGCAACCATATATTTAAACATATGGATTAGATATGTTTTCAAGTATTAATTTTTTTTTTAAAAATAAGATAAGTAATTTTTTATCTGTACTATTATACTAAAAATCTTAAATTATATGTTTCAATAGTATGAGTTAAAGTAGATCAGTTAGTCTATTTACTTATCAGTTATTTCAAAAGTTATCTTTGATTGTTTAATATATATTTGAAAGAATAAAATTAACATTTTTAAACTAAAGAAGAGTTAATTTAGAGCTTAATATGGTTCAAATACATTTAATAGATAAAGTTGTTCTATGCTATCTGAAATCGTTAGTTAACTTTGTTAGGATTTTTAATTGTTGATTTTCAAAATAATAATTATGATTTAATAAATATCAATTTATGTGAGAATATTTAAAATTAGAGATTAAGAATAGTAAGATTAACTGACTGAAATTAGTCTTAATTTTAATTGGTTATTAAATGTTAGTCAAAAAATAATTTATTTTCATCATATTAAAATGGCTATATTTAATGTACATGTGTATGTGAATGCTTGGAACATGCATGTGAAATATTGAAAGATAAAAGAATTATTAAAAGTTGTAAGTGTATTTTAAAAATTGATAAATTTAATAAATTTTTAATTATTAATAGAATAAGCTTTTAAATAAAACAAAGGTAAGAGTAAAAAAAGAAGTATTTGTTATAAAAAATGTTTAATCTGAAAACAAATACATAATTTTTATTAATATTAAATAAATAATTTATTATAATAATTAAGTTGTAATTAAAAAGTTTATATTTGTCTAGACATTATATAATCAAATTGGATTTAAAGTAAAGTTCAAAATCAGATCAATTAACACAAAAAAGTATGAAACATACACACTAGTATAAAAATTGATGCACTTAAATTTTATTCACACTTCATTTAAAATATGCACTTCAAATCTTCACTTCAAATTTTAACTTTAATTTAATAAATTGTTTTGTTTTTATTTGACTTTATTTTAGTCAATGTTAAAATTTAAATTTTTATTTTTTATCAACTTTATGACAGAGTAAAAAACTAATAAGTTATCCATGTAGTATTTATCCTGAAAGCATATGTTCAACTGATTTATCAAAAAATAATTTTAAAAGATGCCAAGAAATTCTAATACTTTTCAAAGAGGCCAAAGAAAAAGAGAAGTTGCATAAGAAACAGTATGTTATTTTCTTGTTATGTAACATTAGTTAAAATCTGAACTTTATTATAAGGCTATCTCCAGCATATTTTAACTAATTTTTAATTAGTTATTAATACTAATTATTGCTACTAAAATAGGCATTCTACTTATGTTAAACTTAGATATAGAAAGAAAAATTTCTATAAAAATATTAAGCCTATAAAAAAGAGGCCGTGACAATAATTTAAAATTGTCTTATAAAATTAATGACAAATTTATGACAAACAACTTTTTAATTATTGTAATGAAAAAAACTTTCCAAATTGTTTCATATTATGATGAATAACATAGCTATTCATCTCAAATTTATCTATTCATTTATTTATTTGAATATTTTTTTGTAAATTGCTATTTGCTTTAAATATATCATCGCTATGTTTTCCTGAAGATTTGTTATGATGGTGTTTTAATTGTATTTGTTCTTTGGACTATTTCCATCATCTAATATGAGTATTGAATGTTTTTAGAAAAAAAAATTATTTTAATATTCCAAATACATTCAACTGTTAGTAATAGCACACAGGTTAGTATATACACAACATTTCAAGAGGCATTATTCTCCTCTTTTCTTCAAGTGTTACTGGTTTGATCAGTGACACTACTAGCATGAAAATCAAACCTGGACTTTTAATATCTTGAGTATAACATTTTAAAAGTAATACTTTAATCAACTGAGCCATCCTGCTCAGTTGGTTGGAGTATTACCTTAACAATTCAATTCTGGAGAATCTAAGAGTTCAGGTTGGGAATTCCCATGCTAGGAGTGTCACTGGTCATACCAGAAACACATAATAAAGAGGGGATAATAATACCTCTTAAGGCAGTGTGAATGTAGTAACCAGTTTGACATGCTATAACTAACATTTGAATGTATTTGGAATATTTAAATACAATTAATTTTTTATAAAGACATTCAATACTCATATCAGATGATGGAAATAGTCCAAACAATAAATACTATCAAATATCATTACATTTAAAAAAGGAATAAATCTAATTTAAGTTTATAGCACTTCACTTATCATAATAAAAATTCATAAAGAGCAATGTTAAATAAAGAATTATTATTTTGTTTGTTGCTCTTCCTATTGTCATTGCCATTGAAAATATGTTTTAAAAGAAACTATGATATTTGAATCATTAGCCACCAGCTTCTGTTATTTTTCTATTTGTGAAATTTTACAGCAAACTTTTTCTCATAATATTGCTGCATATATATGGGTCTGCTCTACTTTAGTGAAGGGTAGTGTTTTCATATATCACTTCAAAAAAAGAGCAAAGTACTTAAACAAGATAGTTTTTCTTCTAAAGGAGAAAAATCTGTTAATCTTTAAAAATATTATCAAATTTATTTTGTTTATATTTTTTATTTAAAATTATTATAGACATGACTTATATATTATATTATGACTTATTATTTTTGATATTATAAATATGTATGTGGAAATGGCATTCCAGAGGTGGAATTTGTAAGATGTAGAGTAGAAGGTTTTATTTTTCAAGTTAATTTTATTATTCCAGAGATTTCTGAAAGGTTATTTGAAATTATATAAATGATTGTACCCAGAAGTATATCAGCCTTTTGTATATTATAAAAAGTATTTCATAAATGAAAGTATTATAAATATTAGTATGTGTGTGGCAATTTTACATAGTTTATAAATAAAATGTTGTCATCATTATGCAATAATAGTTTTGTTGATATACATATAATCTTAAACCAAGTGACAGAATTAATGCCTTTTGTATGTGTGTGCAAGATTAATAAATTATTCATTTATATTATTATTTGCTTCATGCCTTTTATTATTAGAAATATAATTTTTGAGTAATTTTAAGTAGATATTATAGTACTTTTATATGTGTTTAAACTCCCCCACCATGAAAGAGAGTGTGGCTTGTTCATTCTGTAGCAGTGCGTGCACATAGTATGAGATATTCATTCATATTTTTGCTAGTTCATATTTCCCTTATCCACTGTGCCTAAAGTTTTAATATTAAAGTACATTTTGGTGTACATCCACAGGCATGATCAGCTTTACAATTCATTATTAGCTTCATTATAATTTTTTAACTTAAAATATATTATCACTGTTGAACATAGTTATTTCCTCACCCCAACACAGATATTGTTAATATGATAAATGTCTTACATTACATAATATTTGTTGTGATTATATTAACATTAAGCATCTCCATATTGATTTTCAATATTGTTTTTAAGAAAAATGTATAATGTCTCTTAGTAGCTTGGAAAAAGGCATGCATGCATGTGTCTTATCTTATGGATACTTGTAAAGAAATATAATATTTAATGAATAAGAGAACTATTAGGTAGTGAATATAGCATATAATGAAATTGTAGAAATAGTTTTAAGAAAGATACATCAATGTATAAAGTTATTTATATTTGCAAATATAGTGTAGTACATATTTTTACTATATGTATTACAATATGTTGAAAATAAATACTTTTATTATTGAAGAAGTCAATCTTAGCTTAAGATTGAGATTCATAGTTCCATCTACTAACCTATGTTTAAACCCTATATCCCATCCCACTCTGTTTTGGTCGTGTATATATATATATTGTAACGGATTGAAAAATATACTATCAACAGTCCTTCAAGAATAAGCTATATATTTAGGTTATATACTCATCCATTCCTCTAAAGATCTGACAGATACTGACAGCCAAAAAAATGATTAGCATTTCACAATTTTGAGATAGATAAAAGAACCTACTCACTGCTCTTAAAGTATACAATGTTTCATGATCACTCAGATGATCATCACATTTCAGTCACTCCAAGCTACTACAACCCATTATAGTTTTCTGCAAACACTATTGCACTGCCATGCTTACATCCAAGTCTTAGGAGTTATTATTTATAAAATATTGCCTTGCTCATTTTTGGGAGTCTTAAAGGCAAATATTATACATATATATAAAAAACTATACCTTACTCTCTCTGGAATCTTAGACGTAAAATCATGGCAGGACTACTGTTAACTGCTTCATGATAAATAGTAACTAACATTACAATTTGGGTTGGAGCAGTGAATGAGATCAATCAGTCACAAGTGATGTGAATACATCACATCCTCAAGACAATTACAAAAATTCCCCATCCAACATCAATACTTGCAACAAAACCAACCAAACTTCCCCAATCAAATATCCAATCCAACCTTAAAAATTATGGATTTTCTATAACACAAATTTTCCAAATATAGATAAAATTACTATTCTACAATTTAACACCATCAATATAATTTTTAAATTGAAATTAAGCTGTTTTATGACTGTTTTATTTCACATCATAAAAAAAAATTAAACACACATCTCTCAAATATGTGGTGTATTTCAAGCCCTAATTAGCTTATTTCGAGCTCTAGTTGATGTGCCAAAAATGTAATGGACTGCATATCCTATATGATCTCAAATGAAAATAAACATGTAACGGACTGAATTATATTTGATGCCTGGAAATCATTGTTTCAATGCCACACAATTGGGCTTGCCAAAAATGTAACGGACTGATGAATATACAAACACATAGCTGACCACATTGTGACATCAAAATGCAATAGGATATAAATAAATGATGAAAATTATAATGGAAAATTCCCCATCCATCATCAACACTTGCAGTAGAACCAACCATTAACCTAAATCCATCCCATTACATTTACCGAAACAATAATCCAACCATCCACAGAAAAACTGAAAAGATCCAATAACACTACAACCAAGAGGAATCTTTACTATCATTAAACCCCCATTCATTTGGCAATATGCACTGGATCCACCCAATTTTATGTCAATCTATTAGATTCCCTAGAATTCAAACTCAGTCGTAATTTAAGTACTTACTCTGTTCAGGTATAAATGATAAGAATATATCTAGCCAATGTGGGCAATGACATGATGTTATGGCTTATATAGTACACTCATTGGATACATATTACATATATATTTAATATCAAGAGATATGTGAATTCAATGATGTATTCTCAACAAATTATAGATAATCCTTGAGGTAAAATCAATTAAAATCAACAAATTTATTTTATGTTAACATAGCATATGTAACTATATAAATATACATTAAAAAAACACTATAAATATGATTCTTACACTTCCACTTAATCTCATTAAAATAATAACACAAAAAAAATACATAAAATAATAATATCATTAACTATAGGTCATTCTTAGTATACATAGGTCTCTACCTTTCATGCCATCATATTAAAAAAATAATTATGATCTTTCATACCAATCTAAACAAATGACATTGTTTATTTATTTATTTATTTATTTTTTTAAAAAGGTATCATCATATCAATATACAATTTATTATTTTATAAATATAATTGAACTAATGGGTTTGTATGTGAATATTATAAATCATGAGAACTGGAATTGCCATCAATTGATTTTATAAATAATTGTTAATATGTGTCTTGTTAATAAAGAATAATATAGGTTTTATTAATAATTAATTTTGTTACTAATGTTATGTTGTTAGTGAGTCAAAATAAGTCTTACCTTCATTTATATTCATTTCATCATAGTCTAGTCTTCTTTATTTAACAGAACCATTTATATATTTTTTTTTATTTCAAAAATACATTTTATATCATGAAATGAATACATCTAAATTCTTTGGTACTTCCAGCTCAAAAAATCCAATGTGGAAGTAATAAAAAATAAATAAATAAATGCATAAATGAAGAAGAGAAAACCTTAAAATTATAGCATCAGTATGTTAACCATAATGAACAAACAGTTATATATCACCATAAAATTATAAACAATTTAGTAATCCTTTTGATCAAACATGAGCATCTTCTTTAAATGAAAAAAAATTCATGGTAGATTGAGAATTCTCAGCATCTTTTATTCGCTTCATTATCCAAGGTAGTGTCTTCCACGATCTATCCAATTCCCACAAGTTGACCAAGTAATTTGGATGATCTTTGATTTGGCCCCGTTCACCACTGATCTATACACCTTCACATAATATCTGGTTGCCATTTTATATATATGTGATGGTAAGAATTTATACCTATGGATCGTGTTTCTTGCTCTCTTCAAAATCCATCTGAGTTGCCTTGACATTCACAATGATTTTTTTAGCACACCTGCATCATTTTTATGTTAGTATAAAATTCTTTTCTTATATCAGCATTAGAAATGTTATAGCTATATACCAAAATGAAACACAATTAAAGTCAGTTTTTTTATTTTGATGATAAACGTTATTAAATTTAAAACTTCCAACAGTTCTATAATTATTGAACGCTTGATTATGTAACTGAAAATTTTATCATATTTTTTAATAGCAAATAGTTCAATATAATTATCAATAACAAAAAGGAAAAAAAAATCTTGGTCCCTGTTATGCTTTAATCAACAGGTTATAATTTGTTTATTTTTAAATTTTCATAGTTTATAAAGTTCAATTTCAATGGATATATAGTGATATTCTTTCATTTCAGTTTTTTTTACACATATATATCAAATTAAGACTTACAATTCTATGCATATTTACTGTCCAATAATTATTTCTTTCAAAATGCTGAAAACGTTTTGCCCAAATACAATTTTAAATTAACTGTCTTGCCATCCTTAGCGAATAAATAAACGAAAATCTCATGTATAATCTTCTCGATACATATTTTTAACTTTCCAGCAATTAAAGAACAATAACAAAAAAAAATAGCTGTTTGTTGTTATGGTTACATTGTAATTATCAGGCTTTTTTTCCTCTCCCATTTTATAACACTAGATTATAAAAGCAGTTTTATTTTTTTATGAAACTTTCTCAATTGTTCTGTCAAATTTGTTATTTTAAAATATTAATAAAATTAAATTTAATAACAAATCTTTGATTTTGTTTTGAGCATTTCCAGTTCATTAAACTACAATATAGAATTGATTCATACTGTTATATATCATTAATTCATGATATCAATAGATGTACTACTTTTATAAATCAACATATCCATGTATATATTTATGTTTAATGCATTTAATAATAAGGAGAGGTATGAGACTTATAGCAATCCTTACAATATATATTATGTATATATTTGAGATATGCTGCTAAATTATAAAATTTTAATGTTTTACTAACAATTTTTTAAAAATTATTATTAATTCTTTTTTATTAATTATTAGTTCTTTGTTATTAAAGTACATAGATGCAGCTCAAATATATATATAGGAGCAAAATACTAACAAAATATTGATTTTTTTGAAAATATTTTGTTATACATCATTTTTAAACTTTTTCTTTTAAAGTATTTTTTTTATTTATTAAAATGTATATTTTATAAAATTCAAGATGGAAGATGCTACAGTTAATTGTCTAAAAATAATTAAAGGGTTGGAAGCACTATTGTTTTAATCTGGGGAAGGCATTTTTAATTAAAGTTTTCACTTAAAATGGGATTAAGATTTAACATTTTCTTTTGTTATAAATATTTTTCTCAAATCTATTTCTAATCTGGAAATAGATTTGAATTTATTTTTGGACATTATCTAACAGTTGCATCTTTCAAAAACAATGAACTAAGTAATTAAAAGCATTCCAGAAATACCTGGGCAAAATATAAAATGGCCAAAGTTTTAATCAAGATAGATTAGGTTCTATTGAGAGAACTGATTGTAAACATATTACACATCGCTTGAAACTTAAAATGATGTAGTAAATCCATCACCCTTCTTGGCTCTGTTGGGTCATCATCTTCCACAGCCATACTATTCTGCTGCTTAAGAGTGAAGTAAAAGCCTGACCTAAGAACTTTAGTATGCTAATGGAAGCTTGCCATCATTTAAGAACTGCCATGCATGAGCTGGACTTTTTAATATGTCAAATTCTACTATCAAGATTTCTCATGTATTATTTAATGTTGCCTTTTTAATCAATATGTAAAATGTAATTTGCTCTTAAATCATTTCTATATATTTAATTTTCTCTCATATGCTTTCATTTTCTTTAATGTTGGTACAGTCATTTATTTATAGTTATTTATCACTTAATTTTATATGTCTATTTTAGTTATTATTAATATGTCAATTTCAAATAATCTGATGAGTTGAATTTCTAAAATCTTTTCTTTCTTTTAAGTAAACCTTCATGAGTCAAGATTATTAATGTCCCTTTAAAATATAATGCATGATTAATTAATACACTCACCAGATTGTTTTTATGTCAAGTTTTTTTATGTTTTAATATAAAAATAATATATAAATATTTGTTTAACTCCGGATTTTCTACCCATGGTAAATCCAGAACTCAAGCTAATTAATGCTTTGAAACCTTGTTTATTTTATGTTATTATTCAATTCTGAAAAGGTGACCCATTAGTTGTTTTCTATAACTGCTAGTTTTATTTTACATACTCTTAAAATATCAAATATGGCACTTATATATTCCAGTTATTGTAAAATCAATGAAGGTGGGATTTATTTATTTTAAATAGCAGAAAAGAGAAGGGGGTAAATCTTAATGTTTCTTTTACTAAGTAAAATCTTAACATATATTTTATTTAGGAAAATCTCTCTCTATATATATTCTAGTGGCATAGCAAATTAATTATATAAATTATAGCATTCAAACAAGGGTCATTTATTTTTAAAGCAATAAATCTTAGTCAATGTTGTTAGTGACATTTATCCATACTATATTACTGACATTTGGCCTTATCTTCATGTTTATATATATGGGCTTCTTAATCAGGGAGTTGAGACAAGTTTGAACCCATAAATTTCTTTTCAAGCCTTGTCCTGAGGATAGTTAATCTTTCCAGGACCATTTATTTCCTATAAAAATGCCTCTGGTAGTGATTCCCTAAGTCTGGCACATGCTATGCCTATCCACTTTCTTCATATTTAGGCCTGCACATTGACAATGTTCCATGGCATGCCTATCCACTTCATTCTCATCCAGAAGCATGACCATTTCCTCTTAGTTATTTTTGGCTATTATGTGAGTACTTCCCAAACTTTGTATTATTATTATTATTATTATTATTTCTTTTGCTTATGACCTAATTTTAGTGCTGTAATAATATTAAAATTGTGCTCTGCTCAAAATATATATAAATGCCAATTACTTCTAGTTTTATTAATTAAATTTATTTTAGTCTTATACAATCCCACCATTGTAACTTATTTCTGTATTTAAGAGTATCTATTTGCCTTGGGGAAAATAGAGTGTTCTTCTTACCAGTACTAATTAAGAGAGTTTTAATTAAATATTTTGTCATATAATTAAATGCCATTTTCAAAGGTGTTTTATTTATTTTCATGACCATAATGGCGTAAAAATAGTTTTCTTATATATATATAATGAATCTCAGAATGCTCCCCGAAATCATATGTTAGTCACCACATTTCAGAACCATAACCCAAATTAATAGCAATTTTATGTAACTTCTTTCTAATAATCGATTGGCATTTTAATATTGGATCCACCAAAGAGGTGTGCTTATTTATAATATACAATTTAGCAAATAAAGAGCATATGAGAAATAATAGCATGAACGGCACTATGAAATCTTCTACCGCTTGCTCATTCATGCACATACTAATTTTTGCAATTAATTTATAAATGTATAATAATCTTTCACTATATTAAACTATATTTTATTGTCTAACTTATTTGAGTGGTTCGAATTCCTTTTCCTCCACTTCCACACATACAGCTATGCGTGTATATATTTTAGTTAAATCATTGTAATAGATGTCTCATTGTCTTTTCCCTTTTGCTTGTGGGTCAGATTAAAATTAATTCTCATGTGCCATCACTATTATGTTATTCATTAGGTGTTTGGTCTGGGACTTAGAGAGTGGGTTTGAATCCAGGCTGATCCCTTACCTAAATCTTGGGCTTGACTGGGTTTGAAGTACATTTTGTGAGTTCCAGCTCATGTTAGATGGATAAACATGTTTTGACTGGTACATAGGATTTTTTCCTGGGCTTGGCTTCCCAATGTGAGGCTTCGATATAAACACCCACATACCCTCAGTACTGAATTTTGTTTATATATATATTTTTTAAAAAAAACTTTGTAATATATATAGTTTTTTTCACACGTTTGGTATGTTTAAAATAATGTGTTCAAATTGTAAAATTTATTGTTTGAAATTAAAACTCATGTACTACAACCATAAGTACAGTTTATGTGTATTTTTTTCAATGTAATTACCTACAGACCTGACTCACATAGAATGTTTTTTTGTTTTTGAGACATATAAGAAAAATGTGTAAATAATTCATAAATCATTGATCACTCTGAGTTGGCTGATGCCCTTATAAAAATAAATTTTGCCAACCAGTAGTGAGTCAAATGCAAAAATATTGGAAGTGGAGGGTTTGAACTCAGATAAAAAAATATTGAGAGCAAATTTTTTTGGCTTAATGCATAAAAGTTTAAACGTAATAACCAAACTATGAGTTTTCTTTTCAGATGTAAGGGTGCAACCAAGAGAAACTAAAAGATGAAATGACTATATTAGTATAAAATCTTAAATAACATTTATTTTTCCAGCAAGCAAAAGATAAAATTTTCAGCTAAACTATAGTTGGACAGATGTATAGAAGATGGGGGAGCAGTGATTGGTTAGATGGGAGATGATTTTTTTTTAAAACAAGGGGAAATAACAGTGAACACTAACTCAGTTTAAATTAAAAATTGATTTTTTTTCATTGCTTCTTTTGGTCGTCACTTGAAAACTCCTAGTCAAGGCATTTTTTCAATGTTTTTGTCTTTTTCGTTTCATTGTACGTGACGAGAAATGAAGCAGTCAATCTTAGATTAAGATTGAGCTTCATAGTTCTATCTACTAACCTGTGTTTAAACCCTATATCTCATCCCTCTCTTTTTGTTGTATATATATATTTTATGTATATATTTGAGATTCACTTCTAAGCTTTAAATTTTAATGTTTCACTAACAATTTTTTAAAAATTATTATTAAATCTGTTTTATTAATTATTAGTTATTTTTTTTATTAAAGTACATATGTGCAGCTCAAATATATATTTAACAGCAAAATACTAACAAAATATTGATTTTTTTTTGTAAATATTTTATTATATATCATTTTTAAACTATTTCTTTTAAAGTACTTTTTTTATTAACATGTATATTTTATAAAATCCAAGATGGAGGATGCTACAGTTAATTGTCTAAAAATAATTAAAGGGTTGGAAGCACTATTGTTTTAATCTGGAGAAGATATTTTTAATTAAAGTTTTTACTTAATTGGGATTAAGATTAAAGATTTTTTTTTGTTATAAACATTTTTCTCAAATCTATCACTAATCTGGAAATAGATTTGAATTTATTTTTGGACATTATCTAACAGTTACATCATTCAAAAACAATGAACTAAGTAATTAAAAGCATTCCAGAAATACATGGGCAAAGTATAAAATGGCCAATGTTTTAATCAAGATAGATTAGCTAGTATTGAGAGAACTTATTGTAAACATATTACACATTGATTGAAACTTAAAATGATGTAGTAGTAAATCCACCACCCTTCATGGCCCTGTTGGGTCATCATCTTCCATGGCTGTACCATTCTGCTGCCCAAGAGTGAAGTAAAAGCCTGACCTAAGAACCCTAGTGTACTAATGGAAGCTTGCTGTCACATAAGAACTGCCATGTCTGAGCTAGACTTTTTACTATGGACTCTTAAAATGGTGCAAGGTAAATTAATTCAATCTGCCACCATTGAGACTAAATCTAGCTTGCTTAATTAACCTCAAATTCTACTATCAAGATTTCTCATGTATTATTTAACTTTGCCTTTTTAATCAATATGTAAAACGTAATTTGCTCTTAAATGATTTCTATATATTTAAGTTTCTCTCATAGCTCTCATTTTCTTTAATTTTGATGCGGTCATTTATTTATAGTTATTTATCACTTAATTTTATATGTCTATTTTAGTTATTATTAATATGCCAATTTCAAACAATCTGATGAATTGAATTTCTAAAATCTTTTTTTTCTTTTAAGTAAACCTTCATGGATCAAGATTATTAATGTCCCTTTAAAATATAATGCTTATTAATTAATACACTCACCAGATTGTTTTTACGTCAACATTTTGTTTACGCTTTAATATAAAAAAATATATATTTGCTGAACCCTAGATTTTCTACCTGGAGTGAATCCAGAACTCAAGTTAATTAATGCTTTGAAACCTTGTTTATTTTATAAATGTTATTATTCAATTCTGAAAAGGTGACCGATTAGTTGTTTTCTATAACTGCTAGTTTTATTTTACATACTCTTAAAATATCAAATATGGTACTTATATATTCCAGTTATTGTAAAATCAATGAAGGTGGGATTTATTTATTTTAAATAGCAGAAAAGAGAAGGGGCTAAATCTTAATGTTTCTTTTACTAAGTAAAATCTTAACATATATTTCATTTAGGGAAATCTCTATATATATTCTAGTGGCATAGCAAATTAATTATATAAATTATGGCATTAAAACAAGGGTCATTTATTTTTAAAGCAGTAAATCTTAGTCAATGTCGTTAGTGACATTTATAATGTCATTAGTGACATTTATCCACACTGCGTTACTGACATTCGGCCTTATCTTCATGTTTATATATATATGCTTCTTAATCTGGGAATTGCAACAAGTTCAAACCCATAGATTTCTTTTCAAGCCTTGTCCTGAGAATAGTTAACCTTCCCAGGACCATTTATTTCCTATAAAAAGGCCTCTGTCAGTGATTCCCTAAGTCTGGCACATGCTATGCCTATCCAATTTCTTTATATCTAGGCCTGCACATTGGTGATGCTCCATGACATGCCTATCCACTTCATTTACATCCAGAAGCACATCCATTTTTTCTTTGTTATTTTTGGCTATTATGTCAATACTGCCCAAACTTTGTTTTTATTATTTCTTTTGCTTATGACCTAATTTTCATGCTGTAATAATATTAAAATTGTGCTCTGCTGAAAATATATATAAATGCCAATTACTTCTAGTTTTATTAATTAAATTTATTTCTGTCTTATATAATCCCACCATCATAACTTATTTTTGTATTTAAGAGTATCTATTTGCCTTGGGAAAAAGAGAGCGTTCTTCTTACCAGTGCTAATTAAGAGAATTTTCATAAATATTTTGTCATATAATCAAATGCCATTTTCAAATGTGTTTTACTTATTTTCACAACCGCAATGGTGTGAAAATAGTTTTCTTATATATATAATGAATCTCAGAATGTTCCCTGAAATCATATGTTAGTCACCACATTTCAGAACCATAACCCAAGGTGTTAATAGCAATTTTATGTAACTTCTTTCTAATAATTGATTGGCATTTTAATATTGGACCCACCAATGAGGTGTGCTTATATATAATATATAATTTAGCTAATAAAAAGCATATGAAAAATAATAGCATGAATGGCACTATATAATCATCTATCACTTGCTGACTCATGCACATACTAATGTTTGCAATTAATTTATAAATGTATAATAATCTGTCACTCTATTAAACTATATTTTATTGTCTAACTTATTTGAGTAGTTTGAATTCCTTTTTTTCCACTTCCACACATACAGCTATGCATCTATATATATTTTAGTTAAGTCATAGTAATAGATGTCTCATTGTCTTCTTCCCTTTGCTTGTGGATCAGATTAAAATTAATTCTCATGTGCCATCACTATTATGTTATTCATTAGGTGTTTGGTCTGGAGCTTAGAGAGTGGTTTTGAAGCCAGGCTGATCCCTGACCTAAATCTTGGGCTTGACTGGGTTTGAATTACATTTTGTGAGTTCCAGCTCATGTTAGATGGATAAACATGTTTTGACCAGTACATTATTACTTAAATACATTTTTGCTTCATTGCCATTATGATTTTATTGCATTAGTAGATCTATTTATCAGAAAATCTACTCTAATAAAGTTTGCATTAGTAATTATTTTTTAAAAGTACATTTCAATAGTCACATAGTGTTTATACATTTATTTTGCTTAATAATTATTTAATTATTTTACCTGTATTCTTAGAAAATAAATGTTATATTATTTACTTTATTTTATTTGCACTTATTTGGAAGCATAAAAGATGTTATTACTGCCTACTACATTATTTTGATATTGCTTATTCAAATTTTGCACCCACAAAATATAGTATTTCTATATTTTATGGTCAATAGAAGTGAAATTGTTCTATTTAAATAATTGTAAAGTATTTAAAATGATTTTCAGGTTACCCAATAATATATTACTTAAGTATTTGAGTACTCTGTTATTATGTAATTTTATTTATTTATTTTTAAAAATACTAAGATTTCAAAATAAATTGAGAGAGTGTCAAATATTCCATGTCTAAATTTAAACAATAATCATCATATTTTTCTAAAGTATTACCATTTTATTCCAAATGTATTTTATTCTAAATTTGAATACTAAGATCAAGATATTTAAGATTAATAAGAACTTATACCTGAGATCAAGATATTTTAAACTTGTAAAAGAACCTATATTGAAACCAAGATATTTTAGACTTGTAAAAGAACTTATATTTGAGTTCAAAGTATTTTAAAATTGCAATATGATTCATATTTGAAATAAAGATATTTATTTTAAGAATTAAGATAAAATAAGTATGATAAATTATTTTAAATTATAAAAGAACTTTGTATGTTATAATTATATATATAAATGGGATTGTCTACAAGAAGATTCATACTCTGGTATTTTAAAATCTATGCTATATGATGCCTGTTTATGTACCCTTTGTTTGGTTCATGTTCTGTGACAGATCGACTTTTTGTTAGGTTATAGGGTGTGGTTTCTGGTGACCAATGTGGTGGGTTTGATTGTAGGTTTTATTTTGTTTCCTCACCCTTTAATCAATCCAGTTTCCAGGTTACAAATATATATATATATATATATATATATATATAATATATGGGATTCTATCAAGGGTATATGTATGCCATCTATATTAAAAACTAAATTATTTTTTTATTGTAATATA
Organism: Epiperipatus broadwayi; assembly: GCA_028023455.1. Taxonomy (NCBI): domain Eukaryota; kingdom Metazoa; phylum Onychophora; class Udeonychophora; order Euonychophora; family Peripatidae; genus Epiperipatus; species Epiperipatus broadwayi. The sequence goes on from JAQFVV010000250.1 coordinate 368,549, forward strand.
ATTTGTCTATGTCAAAAAAAATAATTAAAAACACTAAAACTTTTTTGTTTTATTTAATATAACATGACATATAATATGAAATCATTAATTTTTTATAAGATGTATGATAATATATAAATTAATATATATATATACATGTATGTTAGGAGTAACAAGAGATCGAAAATGAAATACGTGGATGAGAACACAAACAGATGTTAGTGACATCATTGAAAGAATTAAGAGACAAATAAATTGAGCTATATAGCTTTGATGTTGCAAAATTTACAGCCTCTTTTTCACATATGACCTGTTCTGTTCCATAGTTGATGGCACATTTGTATCTGTGCAAAAAGTCTGACCCTATCAGAGCATTGAGAATCAGGCCCTTTATTATTAAGAATATATGTGAGAATGATTTTCCACTTATTTGTAAGTCTATCCATACTTGTTTAGATTCAACCTTTGCTGTTTTATTATTTACCATCCTTACCTGGATTGGCTCTACCAGAAGAGTTTGATTGCTAGACTGTTTGCTTATAATATGAGAATATATTTTCTCAGACAACATGAAAACCTGCCTACCAGAGTATTTTAATGTCTCAACTTCCATCTGAGCAATGGTTATCCATAACTTAGGGCAATCTTGATTCACATATTTGGGACCCAATCTTCCCATGAATATACTAAATTTCATACCTGCTTTAACTGATCTTTGAGGACTATCTCTATCTCCTTTTCTTCACTCCTCCTCTTTTTTATCCCACCTTCCTTCTTCAAATTTATTGACTCTGCTTTTACCCTCATAAACTTTCTGCTTTTCCACCTTTGCTATTGCTGCTAACTTCTACTTGCTCCAATATCTTATCAATTTCTTTTGCTAATCTCCACATCATTATTCCTAGTCTACTGATTATATTCTCCAGTAAATTTCTGCAGACGATTCTCACAATCTACCTTTCTGACAGTTCACATACTTTCAGCTCCCTCAACATGGACACTTGGCATATAAAAAAATGAATTCAAGCCTCTCCCTCCTCATCATAAAATTTTGACTGATCATCTGGGCTTTAATATATTCCTACTGCTCTTCATTCCAAATCATGTTCTTTAGGACTCTTTTGGACTCTTGGAAAGTTTCTGGTTGGGGTAAAAGTGATTTCTACCATCTGGGCACACCCTTGGAGGTTGTTGTGTAGTACTATTACTTTATTATTTTCCCCTGTCCTGTGGCTACAAAAAATCTCTTCAAGCTTTTTATGTGTTCTCCAGGTGTCTTTCCTCCCCATCTTCTAAATATTTTTATTTTAACTAACTCATTGTCTTTTCTATTTATATCCATCATTATTTTATTTATGTATATATATTTTATATATGTATCAAACCAGGTCTGTTTAATAAAAGTTGCTTATTGGTGTTTCAATCTTATTTAACATAATTTTAAATTTTATATTTTTTAACAGTATGTGAATGGACCAGCCCTTCAAGCAGAGGGGAAAATACCATTGATAGCAGAGCCATTAATGATACCCACAGTCAGAATTATCTATGCAAAGAATAACATGATAACATATCCAGACCATAACCTGTCTTGGCTGCTATATTAAAACCTCTGCCATCCAAAGAATTTTTATTTGTTTTGAGGATCAACCTCAGGTGCCAGCCAATCATAAGTTATATAATCAACATACTTTGGATGTCAGAACTACAATGAAAAACTTGAAATATCCCATGACTAGCTCTCACTCTGTTTCAGGGTCCACTTATTAATTTAACACATAACTTGACGTTAATTTACTGGTGATACAGTGACAAAAGAGAAAGAGAAAATAGCCAAAATAACAATTAGCCAAACATTAATGTTTAATTACACACATATTTGACATACTATAACAATTAAAGACTTGACATAAGAAAAATATAAATGACTTTAGACTATAGTTATAATAGTCTGTTAATTAAAGTTCATTCATTTAAAATAAAAGTCTAGACTGTGATCAGAATATAGTTTAAAATATATTTATCAAGGTTTTCATGATTGTCAGTTTGCAACCGGTTGGCTTTTTGATCTCCATCGATGGTTCTAGGCTTGTTTTCCATTCTTTATGTTAACAAAAGGAGAGAGTTTGTGGCAGCATTTATTTACAAACTAAGTATTGTTCCAGTCATTGGTTCAGGTAAGGTTCAGTTGATTTTCTTATTGTTGAGAGTTTTTGGGGCCAAGGCCTAGTTGAATATCCTAAAGTTGTCCAGCAATGCATGCTGCTAGATCTGCAGCTTTTACATGTATGTTGACTGCAGCAGTAATTGACTGGCTTACTGCTGCATTTATAGTTTCCAAATATCTGGATCTCTGGTTGTTTGGATTCTGCATTCTGTCTGAACTGAATAATAATAATCTGAACTGATGAATGATCTAGCAAATTGCAACCTTGACTGAAGAACAATAGGGAGAGCCATTTTATATACTTTTATTTTCTTCTATTGCTATAATTTCTTATAGTTATTTTTAAAATTTTGATTTTAACTTGAAATCTGTCTTATAATTAATTTTATATTTCTGGTTATCTTAATCCTTTGCTCAGATTCATTTAAACAACCTTGATAAGACAGTTTACAGTTTTTTAATTAATGCAACTATTGATTTTGATTTTATTATCAATCTGAAATCTTATAAACTAATTATGTAATGAAAGTTTTGTTTTACAAACAAATTTTTACAGACTAATTTTATTTTATTTTTATATATTTATTTAACTTTTCCTTCGTAAAAGCTCTTTTCTTTAAAAAGAGAGAGAGAAAAAAGTTTTAACTGTTGTTTAATTCTATTATACATTTCCTACTAAGAAGTTTTATTTCAAGAGAAAACTAGGACTCAGTATTTTTATTTTTTAAATTTTTGTTTAAAAAATCTTTAAGCCACTTATAATTTATTTTTATCTAAATTTTTTAATAAAAAATACAGACATGTAACACTATTCATTATTGGTACAGTATATATGTCTATTCCTGATGATAAACATGCTAGGCTGAATTCCTCAGCTCACAAAATACTGTGCAACATATAATTTGTCTATATTCTCACTATTATTCATATATCCAGAATCAAATTCAATAATTTCTCTTTTCTTTTTTTTAACACAAACATACTATAACTCTTTATAACTATTATTTTCTGCTCCTAATACTTTCCACTCTTTAAAACCCCATGTTGTGTGCCATTATAACAGTGTAAGCCTTTTTTTCATTACTATTTGGCTAATTTAGACTAATGCTATACTTCAAATTATTTCTTTAATATAATGGTTTTATTATTACTGAGAACTATGACTTAAAATATTTATTAATATTTTCAACCCAGCATATTTATGGATGTCAACTTATTCTGATTCCATGTGCCAATCTTATGTGTTACACTCAAAGGTATATGAAGAGTAATCATAGCTTATTTATAAATGTCTGGCCACTGGCTAGGTCCATCAGGGCCAGTTGTCCTTAAACTGTGGGAAATATGTATAAGTAAGGCAGTAACAATCCAATCAATTAATCAATTAAATAACCCCAACATGCATCTATATCTATTCTTTAACTAAATACATAAAAAATAAAATAATAAAAAGAGTTTGCTTAAATGTGCTCAAATATTTAATAAAATACTAGCATACACATATATATTTATACAGACAAGCAAACAAAATAATAATAATAAAAAATGTCTAAGCTTTTCAAGTACCACATAATTTATTGAAAGGTGAGAGAGCTGATTGAAATATAATTATATTAAAGTCTCTAAATACCACTGAAATTGTGCATTAATTTATATATTAGGAAAGCAGGATATAAATATTACCTTGAGTTTCCCAGGGAAGATAGCTTATGAGGATTCACAATGAGAATGAATTCATTTGGACACTCTGGCAAATTGTATAGCATGGATATCTTCACCTTATTTGTTTCTTGAATCTCCACTCATTCAATCATTATTTTGGATGTAGTTAGGGAAAACATGCAGGTAATTGATTGCACATTCCTTTTTCAATTATAAGCAATGATTCAATCATGTAGAAGCTTCAGCTTCTTCATGGGACTAGAGGGATAACAAGCCCAGCATATTTAAACTTTACCCCAGCTTGCTCATCTTTAGCTGACAAATATATATTTTCTTTGGTTCAAACAACAGTTTCAGAAATCTCTGATGCACAAAATATTTTTCATGAACACATAACAGTATAGCAAATTAAACTTAGAATGCCTCCAGTTTCTTTTCTATTTATATCATTTTTTTTCCAGAAAGTTTTAATCTCAAGAATGTTAGCTATTTTATATATCATACCACATGGTCTTCAAGGTCCAGCTTGTTTTGTTCTATTTACTTTTCTTCATAAAAAAAAAAAAACTTTTATCATCTTTTAAAAAATGTCATCAAACACCTTTGGGAAATAACTTAAAACAATACCTCAGGTAAAAGGCATTCCACAGATAATCTGTTTAGTTTCTCTCTTTTTTTTCTCTTTTTATTTTCATTAATATATTTATTTCATTTTCTTATTTTTATTAAGAATAAAATAGAGTGAATTCAGATATGAAAATAACTCATATATTATATGCTTTCTAGATGATTCCTTTGTTTGCTTGCCTATACAACAATATATACATTGCATATTTCATTAATATAAATGAGCACAAACCGGGCCTTTTATGCCTGTTTTAACCCTTTATTTAACTTTTTTAGAAAAGCCCAAAAATCAAATATGTACAGCTATAGTTAGTAATAATATTTTTATATATACATGAATACAAAATCCCTTTTTTTGAAACAGGCTTTAATCCTAGTCCCTGTTACACAGTGTATAGACATAAAATTTTTTTTACTTACTGTGAGTGGGTTAAAAATAGATGATTTTGGTGAAAAGAACTTGAAAAATTTGGATAGTCTGCAATTACAGTATACCAAATTGAAAGATATTATTTTATAATTAGCAAATAGTTCATGATCAATAGAAACCATTGGCTCAATGAACAATGAGAAATTATTACACTATAGTGTAACAGGCACATATGCCGTTACATTATTTTTTTTTATTAAACATGAAATCAAAATATAAAGTTTGCAAATAAAAATTAGTTTTTAAAAAAAATGAAATTTAAAAGTCATCTAAACTTTATAATATATATAAAATTGCACAGATGAAAAATTATTAAACGAAAACTTTATTAAGAAGGAAAAAGTATTTTAAAACTAAATTTTCAGTAAAAATTTAAAGATAAAAATATATCTTTATGTTTGGAAAACAAATTAATTAATGTTATTGAAAAATGGAAATGATTATTTTAATTAGTCCAAGTGAACTAGCCCTTGGGCATTTCAAAATGTATAAGCAATGGTCAGATAGGAGAAAACAATAGAAACTAATAGCAAATAAAAAGAAATCCCTCAGGAATCGGACCTCAATGAAAGGGACATCATCATCATGACATAATGTTGAGTTAATCCTCAAAATTAATATAAAAGGAAAGGTTTGGAAATAAAAAAATAATTATTATTAAGAGAGGACAGATATGTGTTAAGTCAGAGAGGGTTGGAGGAGAAGGGATTGAAAGACGCACTTTCAATTCCTTCAGTTGTTCAAAAAAATGAAACATCATTTTCCGATATTGCAGACCACAGGACATCAAGGCCCGGAAGAATACCATCAACCATAAAGGACCAATGGTTAACTGCACACCGATCTCCTTATGACTTCATGGGAATTAACACCTTCCATTACAAGAAATTAGAGACTACAGACATTTTTCAAAACAGTAAGAAATATATAATTAATGAACATTTCTAAACAAAAAGAACTCTAAATGCTAAACTTTTCAATATTCTAAATAGAAGAATTTCCTATCTGACTAAATTATTTATTATTTTATTGAATGTATTTTTTTTTATTTAAATCATTTCCATTTTTTTTTGTTCCTTTTAAGTTTTATTATGATTTCTTTTCTTCTTTTAAATAGCTTATATATAAATGTTAAACTTAAGTCGGGCATGAATGGCTATATAGATTTGTAAAGTTATATTAGTTTTATTAGGGGAGGGTAATCTTAGGTTATTCATTTCGTAGTTAAATTAGGTCAATGGATTGGATATATTGGTGTAATTAGTAGATGTAGTACGAGGTTCGCTACATGCAGAATCACATTATATGCCGCACACTCCTGTTTTGCCTATGGAAGGGGATAGTAAGACTGAAATGCAGTCCCTTCCTATGGAGTTTTTTTTTGTTCTTCTTGCCAGACAGATGTCACATTCCTGTTCTGGGCAAGAAACAATTTCTTCTCTTAACCATGCTGTTCAGATGTACATTCCTGACAGTATGATATTTGTGCTGTCGTATTCGTGCTACATTGAATACATCGATATATCAGATGGATTGACGTTGGTTTGGCTGCGAACTTTGGCCTAAGGTTAAATAAGGGATAGAATATTTTCTTTTCAAATGCAATCTATGTAGTCTATTCATACTCGACACTCTAAATAAAAATATTAAACTCATCTGTGCGAACTTATAAAAGTTAAAATGTAAATTAGAATCTAAAATCAAAGTTAAAAATGTAAGTTAAATTTTAAAATGTAAAACTGATACTAAAATAATTTTAAATCTTATATATGTTTAAATAAATGTTTGTGAGTTATTATAGGCAGTGGCTTCTATCATTTTTTAATATTGAAAAATAATTAGATAAGAATTAAAAAATATAAATCTCTGCTGTTCCACTGAGCTAGTGGTATGGGCTGATGGTCTGAATAAAGCATATAAAGTGTGAATCTTAACTTACATATCTGCCTACTATATAAATTTTCTAAGTTCAATTGGCCTAGATGGTGCCCTTGTAGTGCAGATGCGGTAAGATTCGACTTTCACATTCTTGCGGACTGTTATAATAGATTGTCAGAGGATTTGTTAAGGTATAAAATTGATGTAAATAATATTCTCTTATTCTTCTCTTTTACTTTTTTTGCATATCTTCATATAATCATATATATTGCTTATAACACTCTATTCATACACATGTTAATGCAAAAATTTTTCTTAAAAACTTCTTTATTTTCTTACAGTTTCAACTGCACAGCAGTCTTCATCAGAGCTCTATATTTTTCACTGCCTAAAAACTTCTTTATTTTCTTACAGTTTCAACTGTCCAGCAGTCTTCATCAAAGCTCTATCTTTTTCACTGCCTTAATTAAGGCAATGAAGAAGATAGAGCTCTGATGAAGACTGGTGGACAGTCGAAACTGTAAGAAAATAACGAAGTTTTTAAGAAAATTTGTTGCATTAACATGTATATGAATAGAGTATTATAAGCAATACATATGATGTAAATAATAATGAATCATAGAAGGTTACCATTCCTACTCATTTGATAGAAAAATTAACTTACTATATGCATGACTATATGAGTAATATGAAAACTAGGAAGGTAGAGCATATAATGCACAGATTATTCAACTGGCCTAGAATGTATACATCAATACTGCAAAGATGAAAATCATGAATTTTTGTAATATTGTGAAATTTGGAAGGTTGTAAGATTAGTGGTAGATAATCTTAAACAAGAATTTCTGAAAATTAATGCAAATTTAGCTAAGGTGAATTAAAACCATTGTTTGGGAATTGATTGAGATATAGCAAATATGAACAGTCAACATATGTAATTGCAAAAAATGACTGAGAGAAAGGTTAACAAATATTATTAAAAAATAAATTTATAAAAATCCAGACTGTTCAGGTGAAACAGAATTCAAATAATGAGAAAATATAAAGATATGGAAACTAATAATCCATCTTTTTAAGCGAATGCACATGTGTTTTGTGAATATTAACCATAGATGAATACTCTCATTTTCCAATACAAGATAAAGTCTTTATGAAATGAGAGTATTCATTTATTGTTAAGATACACAAAGCGCATGTGAATTAGCTTAAAAAGCTGATTATTAGTTTATTGCAATTCAAAAACATTGCGCTATATAAAATAAATATCTCATTTAAAAATATGGAAAGTAAGTTTATAAAAAAATTAAAAAGTTTGAATATTAAAGAGAATTATATAGTGTGTACTTCAAATGAGAATTTGCCACTACTTCTCAAAAATACTATAGAAAGTTAAATGAAAGTGAATATTTGCATTCAGCAAACTCAAATGTTTTTCAATAATGCATATTAAGATTTTTAGAGGCAAATTTAATGAGAATATCTGATTAACTTAGAAAAGATATTCAAATTAAATAAGTTAGATGAGAAAGAAAAATTATTTATTGCAATTACTTATTTATATTTTTCAGCAAAAGATTGGTGACAATCATTGTGGGACAAGCCCAGGATGGATGGAGATTATAATTATGAAATCAAGTCTAATTTTTGGGGTAAAGACAAGCAATATTGAGTACATCACCAAATCATACAGGATTGCTACAGTGCAAGCAAGTTCTTCAGAAATAAAGTGGGCAAATTAAAAATGTTCATGGCATTCTCACTGTATGAAACCCAAAATTATATTGGTTATGGAAAGGAACATGCTACCACATACTGAGCCAATGTTTATAGTATCAGATTGCCATACTGTAGAAGAAATAGCTGAAATTTTGTGAGTGTTGGAAGTTTGTGATAGTTCACTAGAAAATATTTATAAACCAAGAAGAGGAGCATTCAATTGTACTGCAGTAAATATGATTAAAAAAAATAGTTTGCATGAAAACACAGCATATCAATAAAATAACCATCATTATTTTTTAAAAAGGCCACATATTGTAATAATAAAGATGCCAATAATAACACGACCCAACCCACTGAGGCATTAACTAATCTAATTAAATCCACTGAAATGTGTAAATGGATACAGATGCAGCTGTGAATCTTTAGTTCATAATAAAGAGGAAAATATTAATTTTATTTGGCATAAAGATCCTGTATTTTTTTGACAGATTAGAGAATGAAATTGAGGTAGATAATTCTTATGATTTCAATTCCAATCATATAAGAAAATATGTGCACAGATTTCAAATTTTAGTGTTATCCAAGAATCTTATGGCTCTAAGAATCAAGTAAATCTACTTTGTTTTTGTATTTTTTCAATGCTTATCAGTGCATACTGTCTCATTGTGGATTAGTCTGTTATATCTAGTTTAGTATATTGTTTATTACAAATTGGTTCAGATAACACTTTATCTGCATAAAGCTTGTGAAATTTTAAATTTAATTGATAAATTAATGTTAGTTTGAATCCCATGTTACTCACTTGCAAGAACACCATTATATATATATATGTATATATATATTGTAACCATACGATTGCTGTCCCATATACATTAGTACTAAAATATATGGTTACAATATATATATATATATATTTACTTTACTAAGAACTTATATGGATATTCAAAAAGTAAAGAGAAAAGCCACACATGATTGTGCACACTGGATGAGCTGAAATGAATATAAAATGCCCAAAACCTTAGGCTGATGTATCAAGAATGATTGACATTATTTTAATGCATGTCTATTTGAATACATCTTATCATGCTGCCTTCTATTGACGTTAAAAAAGAAGATAATTTAAATTTAGCTAGTTTACGAGTTATTGTACATTGAAAATTAATTATCTTGTTTAAAGAGTTTATTTTTTTGTTGTGTGTGTAATAAAGTTATAAATTATTATTGCAGCATTTAATTGTTAGTAATGATTTTGTGAGTGGAGGGAATTGTAAACGTTAGACAGCTCAATCCTTATGTTAGTTTAGTAAAAAAAAAAAAAAGAATAAATAAAAGAGAAAGATTTATTAATTACTTCAAAATTTTAAATTGCTATATTTTTTTAAGGAAAAAAATATTTTATAATCATTTGTGCATATGTCTATTTAAATGTGTAATATTTGATTTGTGTTGCAATCCATTTTTTCTTTTATTTTTAATTTTCCTTTATTATTATTGATATTATTATTATATTTTTATGACACATTTATAGCTTATATTTTATTTAAAGTTAGTGAGAATGCAATATAAATAAAAAAAAAACAATTATATTAAATGGATATTGTAAGCAATATTAATAGCAAAATTAATGAAACGTATGTGTGGATCTGTTTGAAAAATTGAAAAATATATTTGTAATTTATATTTATACGTTTTAAATTTTTTTATTTTTATTTTAAAAATATCTGTTGTATTATTATTATTATTATTATTATTATTATTATTATTATTATTATTATTATTATTATTATTATTATTATTATTATTATTATTATTATTATTATTATTATTATTATTATTATTATTATTATTATTATTATTATTATTATTATTATTATTATTATTATTATTATTATTATTATTATTATTATTATTATTATTATTATTATTATTATTATTATTATTATTATTATTATTATTATTATTATTATTATTATTATTATTATTATTATACTACTACTACTACTACTACTACTACTACTACTACTACTACTACTACTACTACTACTACTACTACTACTACTACTACTACTACTACTACTACTACTACTACTACGTTTCACTAAAGGCTTTATTGATCTCAATGGTTTACATAAGTTTACATCTAGAAAATTTGAAATTTAACATACAATGAATAATATTAGGGTAAACACATATAAATGAATTTAGTGGTTACACTTTGTGGTTAATGGACTATGACAATATAAAAAATTAAAAAGCAAAAATAATCAGAGTTCTAAAGTTTGAGGAGCTTATTTAGTTTTGTCCGCATGTCACTTTGAATGTTAGTTGTATGATAGTTTTCTTTGCAGCATTCACAGCATTGATGGTTGTTTTAACAATGACCATGTTGCTGCATATAAGTGGGGGTTGGTTATTATTTTATCTCCATTTCGAATGTGTAGCAGTTTGTTGCTAAATGTAGCTGGGTGTCATCTGGTGTTATTGCCAATTAAGAAAGTACATCGGGTGCACCAGTACGCATATAGAACAAATGTGGCTGCCCTAATGCTAGGTATTGATCTTCTCTGAAAAACAGCTATTATGTGATTAATGATTGTACCTGGTTTTCTGTAGGTGTTACACATCATCTGTTGTGTTTGGTTAAGTGCTACACATTAATAAATAAAGTGGTCCAGTGTCTCTTCTGCTTGATGGCAGAGTCCACAGAAGAGATCAATAGATATATACATTCTTTTATGATAAAGAAAGTGGGTTGTTGGCAAGGCAATGAGATTGATTTTCATGATAAAATCAAAGTATTTGGGCTCTAGAGCCCATTTTTATATTCATTGAGTAGTCTCTTGTTGTTAATTCTTAGCATAGGTTGTATAACATTAGTATCTGCTTCTCTGTTTATTAAACCATAAATATCCCAGTATGAATACTTATGCAAATACTGTTCTGGAATCTTGTCTGTGGTTTTGCATTGGTATATAATATTGGTGAAAAAGGAACCTTTTGGAGGTGGTCTATCTGTTGGAGTAACTTCTAGCAAGTGGTTAATTTTTGGGTATTTGGCAAGTATTGTGATTATTGAGTTCCTTAACTTTTGTAGATGAAAAATATTGATGTTGTGCAAGCCAAGTCCATTTTTTATTAGAGGTTGGCTAAGTTTTTTTGTGGAAATTGCTACTGTTTTTCTGGCCCAAAGTAGTTTATTATATATGGTTTTAATTTTTGAAATGAACCCCTTTGAGAATGAAATAACTGGTACATAGTAAGTTATTTTGGTTGTGATAAGCTGGTTAATTAACTGTACTTTGGAATATAGTGAAAGATATGCCTTGGACAAGGAGTTTATAATTTTTGTGGCTTCTTCTTTAAGTTTATTTTGGATATGGCATCTCATTCCTGTAATTCCCATATGAAATGGGAACCCAAGGAAAGAGTTTGGTTTTGATTTGTAAATTGATGTACATGGTTTACCAGTGTATAGTGACCAGGCTGTGGTTTTTGCTGGATTAAATGTTAATTCATATTTTTGTGAATATTCTTGTAATATATTTTGGAGTTGCGGTATTTGTTTTTTTGATGTTAGGAATATGGTAACATCATCCATATAGGCGATGCATGTAGTGCACTGTGTTGTGTCTGGTATCTTGATCCCAGTAAATGCATTTTGTATGCTTTTAATAAGGGGATTGATATAAAATATAAACAATAGTGAACTAAGAGGGGATCCTTGGGATATAGATTTGGTGGGTGTGAAAGATGGTGAGTTTCTTCCATTTAAAGTTATATGGATCTCTCTGTTCAGAAGCAGGTTAGCAATTATATATAGATGTGTTCTAGGAATTTCTGTGTCTTTTAGCATTTTTAGAAGTGTGTATATATTGACTGAGTCAAATGCAGCTTCTAGGTCAAGCTGCACAACAATGGGTCCGTATTTTTTCTGATGTTTTACTGTGGCTAGAATTGCTTTGAAGAATAAGGCTGCTTCTGTTGTTGAAGAGTTTTCCTTTGCATATTGTGCTTCGGAGATAAGTGGCATTATATATGGTTCAATTTCATCTTTAATAATTTTCTCCATAATTTTGATCGGCAAAGGTCCCATAGATATTGGTCTGAGGTCTGTAATAGGTGGGATAATTGCTTTCTTTTTATTATAGGGTACTATAGCTATTGGATAGACACCTTCCATGGGTTGAATTTGTTGAGCTAGATGGTTTGCTAACTGACACAAATATTCTGTTGTGAATTTACTTAGATGCTTTAATACAAATAATGGGACTCCAGGACTACCTGGATGGCAAGCATTTTGAATAGTATTTAGTTTTGTTGTGAATAGATCTTTTGTGAATGGGGTTTTTGTCTCTGGTGGGCCAAACAGATTATGTGGTATTTTATGTGGTTGTTTTTCTTGTAATTTCTCTTTAAAATATTCAAAAATTGGCATAATCATATTGTGTCCTGCATATGTTCCACTATTTGTATATAGTGCCATTGGCACTTTTACATCTGGTTGGTTCCCCAGCGCCCATCTTATATAATCTCTTGTCCAAGTGTGTGGCCTGATTAGGCATACCTTGCTTTTCTTTATCTTCAGATAGCTTTTGAGTTCATCACATGCTTTATTGTATGCATGTGTAAGCTTGAATATATACTGCTGGGTGCAGTGTGATGGGTTAATCATGATTATTCTCTGGTGTAACTGATCTGCCAGAGACAAAAGTCTTGATGGTGGAGGTTGTTTTTTTGTTATATGGTTGATGTTAAAGGACAACATTCCCATAAATGCTAGATATTTCTGGACCAGGTTCAAAGTCATATCTTTGATTTTGTTTAGCATTATGTAGGTCTCAGAGAACAGAAATTCAGGGGTTGTTTCTGGGAGTAAAACTCTTATTGTTCTTGTAAGTGGAAAGGGTGATATTTGAATTTGGGCACAGTCAATTGTGACTATTTGAGCTGAGTGATCGGAAAAGGTTGAGGGAGTTAGTTTTATTTCAATAAGGTGGTGAAGCATTGGAGAATAAAAGCACAGATCAATAAGTGAAGAGAAGCGATTATTGTGGAAAGAGATGGCATCATCTGGAAAAAAAACCCTGGCCACTCATTAGTGGTATGTTTATTCTGTGAAGCCAACATTGGGTAAATTCCTGATATTTTAAATTAAAATCTCCAATTAAGATGGTTGGGTTTGAAGTTGTAGCTAACCTTGAATTAATGTTTGCAATTATGGTATCTATTTTTTTATCCTGTAAAGGCATATATACAAAAACCAGATTTATTGTTATGCTTTTTTGGTTGAAGGTTGCAATTAATAAGTTCATGTCAATGTGAATTATTTTGAATGTTGTGAATGGGCAATTTCTAGCAATTATGAGTCCAGTGCCAGCTGAGGGAGAGGAAGAGTCTCTGGAGCATGCACAGAAACCTTCCATATTTAAATGTTTGGCTGGGTCAGTTTGTGATCCAGCATAAATTTTTGTCTCAAGTATACCAAGCAAGTGAGTTGTATATCCTTGATCCAATGTTTTAACTTATTAATTTTTGAGGTTGAGTTCAAACCCCTGACATTGATTGCTGCAATTTTTATTTTCATTATATGTTTTTTGGTTGAGATTTAAATATTAGGATTGATCTGGTGTTTCTTCCCATTCATTCTCATATTCCATTTCCAGATCTTCATCTGTTTCCACTGTAGTTGTATTGTTGTGATCAGAAAGGCTAAGGGGGGATTCTGTTTTGATTTTTTTGGGCCCTCTATTTTTCTTTGGTGGGCAGCCTGGTCTTCTTCTTTGTTCTGTGTCAGCTTTGGTGATTTGAGGCATATTTGGGGTGATAGCTTCCATAATTTCCATTGTTGTATTATTTTTAATATTGGGTGTTTGGTGTATTATATATATTTTTTCTTGATCACTATTACTGTGTGAGTTTATTTGTTCTTTTATTATCTCTTTTTCATCAGTATCTTTGGTAGGATGACTTAGATTGTGTGCTGTTTTTTCCATTGAAGCCTCTTGAGGCTGTTGACTTTCTGTTTTTTTATCAGTGGGGGTTTGAATTCTATTGGTTGATTTTGTTGATAAATCCAGAATATCAGGTGCTGGCAATGTGTGTGCAGTTTTTTTTATTATTCAATTGCTGTTGATCTGTAGTTTTTTATTAATTTTTTCTTGTTTATTAGTTGTTTTCATTATCTGTTTTGTACTGTTTGATTCCGGTTGGTGAGCTTCTGTTGGTTGATCTTCAGAGCTCGGTTGGTTTTTCTGGTTGATTTTGGTGTTGCAATCGATTGCTAAGTGTCTGGTTTCACTGCACGCAAAACATCTTGGCCTTAATCCTTTTATGTGAATGGTCAGTATTGCATTCTGGTCAATTATTTGTGTTGGAATATCCTCCAGGTTTACATTGTCATTCAGCTTTATTTTGAAATGAAAGTTGTTGCTGAAAACCGGTATGGGGGTGTCGGATAAGTAGATTTGTTTTATATAAATAGCTTTGCCAAATGACTATTAATTTTTAAAAATCCTGAATGGTATATCCGAAGTAAGTGTTTTTAATTATTCCATTACAATAGTTTTGCAAGCTTTGATCGACTATTATTAGTGTGTAGCTTTCCAAAGTTTTTACTTTAGTTTGAAATCTTGCATGCTGATGTTCATCAAAAAACTGAATTGCAATGTATCGTGAGTTTGGATGCTCTCCAATACTAGAGACTGTATCCCACAATGCTGTTGCTGTCAGCTACTCGTAAAGAAGCTCTCTGGGGAATTTATAGAGGGTTAAATTCCTATCGGTAACATCTAACACTAATGATCTCGGTGAAAAATTTTTTTGGAAAGTTGCGAATAATTTTTTTGGGATAGTGCTGTTGAAATTAAGGTTTATTTCTTGCAGTTCATCTTGATTCCATATCGTTGGAGAGGGCTATTCATTATTGTTTTCTATGAGGTTTAAATTATTTATGTTGGCTTGATTTACCTTCCTAAATCTTGCTGTCTGTGTTAATGCTGGACTTTTTTCGATGCTGTGAGGCTGCTGGTTTATTTTTACTACGTTCGCATATGTTTTTGTGATAGTCGCAGTTTTCATTTTATCGCCGTTTGTTTGAGCGCAATTTACGTCGTTTGCTTATTGATGTGACACCATGCTTGTTTATGACATTAGAATTTATTTTTTGTTATGAATGACCATATTACTTACTTTTTGCTAGAAAACAACTGTTCAGTAATCAGCCATCGCTGTCTTTATCTATCACAGATATATATTATTATTATTATTATTATTATTATTATTATTATTATTATTATTATTATTATTATTATTATTGTTGTTGTTGTTGTTGTTGTTCTTGTTATTATTATTATTATTATTATTATTATTATTATTAGTATTATTGAAATATTTAATGTCATCAACGGATGAAAAGATATTCTATAAAAGAAGTTGAAAAAGGATTATTATCTAATTTGTGCATGGATTTAATAAATAACATTGAGAGTTGGACAGTAGGTGACTTGTGAAATTGAATAATATAGAAATACTATGGAAATTGCTTACACAATAGAAGAAATGTGAGGAGCGATCATGAGCATCATTATTATAGCCACTACTATTCTAGATTGACTTCTAAATAGTTTAACAAAATTTTGTTTTTATTAATTTTGTTTTATTTATTATATGAAAGGAATAAAGCTCATTTATATTTCATTTAACTATTAAGATGTGTGAGTAAACAATTAGCTATCCAAAATTTTGCTTCTCTTAATTGTTATCTACCAGATTATATCAATTGGAGATTAGTAGCACAAAGATGTATGTATATATGAAAGAAAAATTGTTGTACACAACTATCTGTCCACATTCTGAAAGAAAAATCAACACCTTAACTTGAAAGGTATTTCCAAAAACATTTAATTAATTCTATTGGTCAATCCTATCTATCATTCTACAAAAGTAAATATTTCATGACTAGAGAAAACTATTTTAGATCTACACTCTACAATTGTCATACTATATGAATTACCAACCATTTTAAAAGAAGTGAATCACACAATTCAATTTTATGAAGAAAGTGAATGTTTTATGAAATGATAAAATTATTGATGTTAAAAAAAGCAGGTGCAGAAAAAAAAAGATGTGAGCAAAACTATATAATAAAAGTCTAAATGATAAAGATATGTCAGATAATTGGAAGAATACATAATATTAATATTTAAGTAAAATGATAAAGAATATTTCAGATATTATAGATCTGTAGATTTTCTTTCAGTTTTATATAAAATGTTTACCAAGATACTTATGACTTGTCTACAGTAAAGTGTGGATTCATGACAATCAATAAAAATTAAGCTGGCTTTGTGCAGCGGATTATGTTTAAGCATTGAGAAGTTTTGTAAAGAATCAATGAGCATAAATTATCAGTATACTTTGAATTTGTAGATTATGACAAGACATTTGATTCTGCAAATATTTCCATAATTACTAAAACTTTGGATTATCAATATATAGATACTAGATATTATATTCTGAATAGTATTTATCAAAATGCATAAGTACATAATGATATTACAAAAATGAACATTAATAGAAATGCATTACAGAATAATCTATATCAAACTTTTTCCTCAGCAGTTTTACAAGAAATATTTTAAGAATTGAAGTGAGAATAAGATCTTCATTAAGTCAACTAGAATTTGAAGACGATGTGGTTGGTTGTTTTTTCCAAGATTGCTTAAAAACTCTATAAAGGTTTGGAAGAATTATCAGGTAAAGTAAAAAATGTAGAACTGGAAATAAATGTTTTAAGATTAAATATGCAATGTTCAACAGATTTTCATAGAAGAAACTGATATAAATAATTAGAAATTTGACGAATAACTACCAATATCTTAATCTGATTATTAATACTGATGAAACATAATGAATAAAATTAATCATAGATTTAATATTGACTAGGATACTTTTGGTAGAAAGAATTAAATATTAAAAAACATATGGTTAAATCATTTCAAAATTAGAGATTTTAATAGTTATAATTTACCAAATCTTACATATGGTTCAAGACTTGGACACTTAACAAAAGTGCAATACTGGAATTTAAAATCACTCAACAAAATTATAAAGATAGATTTGTTTTTGGTAACAAAAAGGGACAAATACTGTAAATATTTGAATGAGAGGATAAATAAATATCATTCCCATCACTTGAAAAAACTAAGAGACTGAACTAAAGTTGGGCTGAGCATACTGTTGAAACAAATGATGATAGTTGGATAAAATTTAATTTAAATAAAATCCCAAGAGACTGGAGATGATCTAGAAAAAGATTTCATGTAAAAATGAATGGGTAAAATAAAAAAGGTTTGCTAATATGACATGGAGAAAAGAGGTTATGGATTAGAAAAATTGGATTAAACATGAAGATATTTTTATTTTGTACTATATCGATAATGGTCCAAAATGACTAAGGTAATGACAAATTCATTCTTCATAAAATCTCATCCTGTGTTATACAATAAAACAAGATCTATCTGGAAACTTCATCATCTCCCTTTCATAAAGTACATAACACAATTTAACCGAGTTAAGAAAAAATATTTTTTCCCACTCAGCATGTATATAAAAATATTCATATATACATACAACCTTGTTTAAATATTTTATATCTATAGCTCCTCTGCTGTATTATATATATATATATATATATATATATATATATATATATATAAAGCATACGTTGATACTGGTTTTAACCATATATATATATATATATATATATATATATGGTTAAAACCAGTATCAATAGTGAAATTGTGTTTTTTTTTTTTTCAAATAAACCTAATTAAACTTAATATAAAATGATTTAAAATTTAAGTATGGTTGATTTGCTTCAAAAGTATATGTGGTATATAACATCCATAGTACTATTTTTTTTAAAGATTTTGTTATCACAATATTACTCTTAGTTTAATCTAATTATGTATAACTTATTATTGGCTAAAGAAATTTCATTATTGTACTGTATTCAATGCTCTATTCACCAAATATGGCAAATCCCCGTGCAATCTTTTTTAGTTTATGTTTTTTTTAAAAAGAACAAATTTATTCTGTAATATCTTATGATTATAACCATACTAAAGATGTCCATAATGTTTCAATTGTGATAAGATAATGATTAAATATGTAGTTTTTTCTTGATGGTTGTCTATGTAACATATTTGTCTTAATAGTTTCTTAAATGGTTTGAAATAAGAATTCAGCAAATTCCACACATTGTACACCAGAAATTTTTTTATCATTGGTAGTGGTTTCATTTATATAAAGGAACATTATATTTATTTCTATGAGACCATTTACTAAATTGTTTTTTTTAAAAGCTGATATTGACCCCGTATTTTGACATGAGATGGATGATGTAAGTAAGTTTAATTATATGCACACACACATTGAAAAAAGGATTAGATTAATTAATCTAGCCACTAATAAAATTTTTTAGTAAAATAAAACATGGTACTTCAGGAATAGTACATCTAATACTAAATCTAAAAAAAAGCAATATTATTACAATGCATGTAAGCAAATCATAAATGTGCAGATTCACATCTTTTATTTATCACATTTTGAAGAAGTCACCAAAATAAAACATCACTCAATTCTTTAAAAAATTCATAAAAGGTTGAAAAAAACCCACCATTTCTCTTAAGTCTCTTCAGCACCACCAAAAATCAAAATCTTTCTTATTGTTTTTTTTTTTAATTTTCCTTCACCCTCCCCCTCCTTTCAAGGTTTTAGAAAAAAAAAGCATTATATGTGTTTGGAATTTATTTCTCTTACTGTATTAAAATTTTATTATTTTTTGGTGTTCAGTGATTTTATAGGAGTCCTCACATATATTTTGGATATTTGAACTGTATAACAGGATAGAATGTCTTAACAAGAATTTCCCAAAATTTTTAAAAAACTCATTGTAAATGAATGCATATTATTGCTAGTTTTCTTTTATTCTATGGGATTTGATGTGAAATATCTCTTATTAGTGTTTTTTCTGACTTTCTCTTAAACATCATAATATTTTAAAATTGATTAATTATTCCCAGACCTTGATCAGAATTTCTTGAGTTTGAAATTGGTTTTTCTCATGGCTTCTCTTCAGAATAATGTTTTTTTTTTTTTAAATAAAAATAACCTGGGTATTTTTGCATTTTTTTTATCAATATGTTAAGTGATAAAATTGCTCAACATATTTAGTCATTATTCTGTGGTTGGTGTTTAATATTTTGTTTCTATCCAGCATCTTATCTAGGTCATCTTATTTTCTTGTTTATTTTTTTCTTTTTATTATTATAATTTTTTTTTTTTTACATCTCTCATTATCTTATTTCTAACTTAATTTTTTACACTCTCTCAATTTATTTAATGTCTTATATTATCTTTAAAATGGTTTGCAATTTGCCTGTTGTTTTTCATAAACTCTTTAACTACTATTTTTACTTCCTGGATTTATTGTTAGTCATTCACTATCTTTTTTTTCTCTTCTAAAATATTATTGTTTTCATTTTTAAAAATAATGTTCTTTATAATAATTAATAAAGCAAGTCTTTTTTATTATTATTAATATTATCATTTATTTTGTTGAGAAATAAATAAAATGTCAAGATATGAATAATATTATATATAGAGCTCACAAATAAGCTCTTAACAAGCGTTGCAGAATATCCCAACCCAGACCAGCTTCTGCTATTGGTGTCCTTAGTGAGGTGCTAGAATATTCAAACATTAGATTAAAATATCAGGACAAGCCCAACACTTTATCTAATGTATAACTACTATTAAGTAGATAATCTCAAAATTTCAGACATCCATATGTCTTCCAATCCAGCTATCTAACTTAAATAGCCATGTTGGACAGATCTAAGTTCAGATAAGCAATATATTAATAGCTTTAGCAATATAAAATTGCCAAAGCTTTAATAGAAAAAAATTAAAATTACAAAAAATCAAGTCAGATGTCACATGACCTAATTTAATAAGCTTGTATTACAAATGCTTGAATATCCTAGCACCTTACTGAGTATGCCAATAGCAAAAACTGGTCTGGGGTTAGGGATATTCTGCAAAGCTTGTTAAGAGTTTATTTGTGAGCTCTATATATAACATTTGTAATACAAGCTTATTAAATTTGGTCATGTGACATCTGACTTGATTTTTTTTGTAAAGATATGAATAAATATTTATAATCCATTTTGTCATTAAAAATTGCATATTTTTTTTATTTATGTATTAAGAAATTTTTATTGATTCTCTTATTCATATCTTGGTATTTTTATTTATTTTGGAAGATTTTTTTTTATCAAATTTTGAGAATTTTTATCTATATTTCTCATCACTGCTACTAAAAATTTGCTATTTTATAGTTATTATGGTTTTTTTGATTCTGATTTAATTAGAGATATTTGTGGTTATGGTATTTTTAACATTCTACTGCTGATCTTTCTTGACTCTTAATTCCTCTAGTGATTTTTATGTTTTAATTTTTTCCTGCTCTTTATATTTCTTGCACTTTTACTTTACTTGACTCTAGTTATAATATTTTATTTTTAATTTTTATATTTGTTTTTCTCATTTAATTTATTTTAATCTATCATGTTTTTATCTGAACTGCATTTTAAGATTGTTTAAAACTTGGCTTTTAACATAGTTGATGAAAGTAGATACTTCTAATCTATTTCAGTACATACACAAATACACACACACACACACACACACATATATATATATATATATATATACATACACAAATACACACACACACATGTATATATATATCAAACTACTAGAGTTCAATTGATGTGTCAAATGTGCTGCATCCATAACATAATCACATAATAAATATATATTAATAATTTTTATTAGTCATTTATTAGACTAGAGATTATCCAATAATGAATAATATTTCTGTAGCCTAATTTTCACTCCACCACTCACATGCAAGGTAGGTACTTATATTCACTTTTAACACCTTGTGAAGGAATGTAATCATAAACATATGATCAAAGTCATTTATTTAGTATCACATCTCTTCACAAACCAGTCCCTACCTTGTGTGAGAGTATAATAGTAAAAAATAATACTACAGAAATATACATTATTGGATAATTTCAGGTCTAATGAATGACTAATAAAAATTATTAATATACCTTCATTAGTGATTTGTGTAAAAGTTGTGGGGAAAGCGTGTTTGACATGTATCAATTAAATTGTATTAATTTGGTATCTATATATGTGTAAGACAGGTCTGGATTAATTTATGAACGCTCTTTCAGTATAAAAGGTGCATCTTGGGAATAATAAATATTTTTCACATGTTTTTGGTCACATTTTTATGATTATATCTTTCCACAAAGTGTTGAAAATAGATAAAAACACTACCTACCTGATGTGAGAGTGATGTAGTGAAAATTACACTACAAGTGGTGTGTTTTGTTTCTTTTTGTATTTCTATTTTTCTTTTCTGCCTTGAGTAAATTAGGGAGTTATAGGGCTCAGTTATTATGAGTAATTTGCATGATTGTATATTTTTGTGTAAAGTTTTTGTTTTATTTATATTCACAACAATTTTGTGTCAAAACAATTTTTGGGTGTGTGAATGTAGGATTGAATATGTAAAATATTAAAATATTTTGATTTTCAAAAAAACTTTGATAAAGATAGATTTGATAAACTGCTTAAATATTTATTATTTTTAGGTAACTAGAATCTACAAGTTTATGGTAAGCAAATTGTAATTTTTAGTGAATACAACTAGAAGCATATTTTCTAAAATAATAATCATAAAATTGTACCCATTATTCTGATAATTAATTATAAAGAATTTAAAAACAATTTACATGATTATTTTATACAAATGCTCACTATTTTATAATATTGTGGATTATGAAAGCAATTTCCATCCTCATAGAAAATATGGTGATATTTACACCAGAAAAATTTACTGTTCATTTATCATTCATTGTATAATTTAAAAAAATATTAACAGTTTAATTACCCAATTATTCTTCAAATTTTTTATGCTACAGATTGTATAATTTTTTTATTACAAGTGTAAAAAGTCTCACAAGAAGTAGATGTTTTATTTATTATTAATTAAAAATAAAATTTGATCATTTATAGCAATAAAATACATTAAAAATAAGTTGAAAATTTGATTTTCTAAGACGACTTTTATTCATTATCATCATAATAAAATCTAAAATAGGGTTTTTAATATACTCAAGATTAATTAAACAATGCTTTTATGACAAATTTAAATAACCTTTATAAAAATACATTTCAGTCAGTATATAAATAAAAATATTATTTGACAATGTACAGTAATTAAAATGGACTAAAATAAATTGGAATGGTTGTACATTACCCAAAGTACAATTTAATTAAACAATTTTTATTTAATATTATTGTAACAGTAAAAAAAAAAATTTCCCCAAGGCAAAATTTCTGGCTATTACAGCATAAGCAATACTGCATAAATTATGTTTTATTCACTAAATAATTAAAAACAAATTTTAAAAATATATAGTAATTAAATGCAAAGAAATAAATTAAAATGTCTACATTAATTAAAATATGATTTAGTATTTACTTAATTTTTAAATACTCTAAAATTTTGTTATAACAGAACTATCTATTTATCAATAAGTTTTTGTTTTGTAAATATAAACAATATTAAAAAAAAAGGGGGATTTATTCATTTATTGAAATTATTTTAATCAATTATGCATTATATTTATTGATCTAGTTTTTATTTAATTAGACTGCATTTTCATAAAAAAATGAAGGATTATTGTTTAAATTGTAACGGTATAGTAAAAAAAACATTCAAAATCTTTTTCTTTAAATAATTTGCAAAAAAAAAAAAAAACAACAACAACAAACAAACAAAAAAAAAAAACAAAACAAACAGAAAGTAAAATTAAATATTCTAAAAATAATTTCAAAAAATTTATATTAAATTAGCTTTCTTTTCTGTTTTTTGAACATTAGTGCTTTTGTTTTTCACTTTTAAACTGTTTTTTTAATTGGATATTTAAAATGTTTGTTACATATTTTAAATCTGAAAATATATAAATAATTTTTTGTTATAAAAATATTAGTGTTTTTTCTTTTAGGTCTTTGAAGTATTTTAGAGGAGTAATTTCTCCCATTATCCAAGTCAAAGTTATATATTATATAGAATTGATATAAAGCTTATAGATTTATAATTCTTATTACCATTTTCATTTACTTCAAATATCATGATTAACTTCTGTCAATAACTATTTTGTCCATAATTTTGTTAATCATTTTTCTTTTTGCAATTTGATTTTTTAAAACAAACTTTTTTTGACGTAAATGTAGTTCTCAACTGAGTTGTTGATATTAAATACATTATATAAGCTTAATTGTTTTTCTGTTTCTTATTACTATGTAATTTTCCATTGTGTTCTTTCACATACTTTATATCATAACTATCAAAATGATGCTATAAATCTTTAAGACTTTTATTATCTTTTTACAGTTTTTTTTTTCAATTTTTATAGTTATATTTTCATTTCTATCTGTTCAGAAAATTTATTATATTCTCTTTTTTAAAATGTTATTTTAAGTCAGTTTCATATTTATTCTTTCCTACACATATTTTTTTTTGTTTTAATAGGAGTTATTTTATTAAACTAATGTTTTTTTGTTTTTGTTATATTTTAACTTCTTAATAACCACCAAATCTAAGCCATTTTAAAAAACTTTTAACAATATGTTAATTTTACATTACATTAATTATTGTATGTTTAAATTAAAGAGTATCAGCTATTACTATTGACATTTAAGTAGTCTTTGCGCCTTTATGTTCTGTAATACTTATCTTACATTTTTCTATTTAGATAATAATTCTTGTATTTAATGTGCAGTCTTGAAATATATGTTGTAATGGTATACATATATGCTGTTACATCACTTTCAGACAAAAGTGAAAAAAAATATAAATAGTCATCCTCAAATAAAAATATATAAAAAAATAATAATTTTTATAAATTAATATATATAATGCGCAGATGGCAAATTAATTATATAATTATTTAAAATTAAAAATCTAAAAACAGGATTGATTTTAATATAAAAAAATAGAAAAAATAAGCTGTTAATTAGTTAAAGTTGAAAGTTATTTTTAATCTTAGAATGGAAATGATTTTCTATAATGATGTAATAGCAAACAGGCCCTTGGACATAAAGTTAGATAAAGATGAATTAAAAAATACTAGCTGGCCAATAATGATAGAAGTGAACACATAGTCCACAGAGAAAAGTCATCATTGCCAATAAGAACAGCACCATGCCAGGCAAGATCAATCATGGAATTTGATAAGAATTCAGAATGGATATAAAAATGAATTTTTTAAGTGGAGATTTAGATTTGGATTGCTTTTGCTGATTCCATGTTATTTAAATATATTTATAAGTGTATTGCAGCTCTCCAAAATATAGGGGTCACACAATAAATTATGTTTCCTGTATTTGCACTAGATGAGGCAGTCTTCAGAATGATGGTTCCCAAAAACTGGCCAGCAACAGTTTCATTTCCACCTAAGACAATATCAATATGGGATGCAAGGATCTGTGAACATAGTTGTATGATGTATTAAAAATCACAAAGATGGACTTCACTAAATCTTCAGCATTGGAAAGTATGAACTTTTAACTTTAAATGAACTTTAACTGTATAATACAAAGTTTTCCAAGTATTAAGTTTAAATGCCACTTAAATTTTAAAAGAAATCTCTTATCTGACTAAAATTTTAAATTATTTATTATATATTTTATATATGTGTTTAATATCATTTCCATACTTGTGAAACTCATTTAAATTAAATATTTAAAAATAGGCCTAAATGGCTGCATAGATTTGTAAGATTATATTAGTTTAAGTAAATTAATTTTGGGCCAATTATTTTGTAGATAAATCAGTGCTGGTGGATAGATGTAGAGATGTTTTATGTCAAAGTAATTTGGGTAGGCACATTGGATACTTGTTCCCTTGTGGCACAGTGGCATACAATGCATAATACCCATCTGAACATATGGGCCAAAAATATAGCAATCGTGTTATCAATGGTCATAGATGTATTTCCTATAGCATTGATTTTCTTACACTCTAGTTGGGACAGTAAGCTAGCAAAGACTGCTATATCTATTTAAAGAGCATCTTTTAGATATATTTCATTTTGCGTCACCAATTGGGCAGTGGATCATTCCTGTCTGTTGGTAAAATTTATTGTTGATCATGGGAAAGATGCTCATTTCTTCCCACCATGATTCTTTATTTCTCTAATGATACCATGCTACAGATGTAAATTCCTGTCAGCATGATTGTGTTATGCTAGCAATCTCATTTTGCGTTGATCACATCGGTATATCTGTAAACTAGCATTGGTTTAAATGCAAGATTTTAGCCTAAGGGTAAAAGGATTGGTTTGGTTATATGCATAATCTATGTAGCGTATTTATGCTTATAAAATATTGAAATTGTATTAAATCTATTAAATGCTTCCGTCTGTGCATATAATTTAAATCAAATATATTTAATAGTAAATTTAATCTTCAGATGTTTGTATTAATGTGTATGTGTGTGTGTGTAATAAAATGTTTTGTTGAGTTAATTTTTGCAGTAATTTATTTTATATATTTCATTAATAATATTTAAAATTAAGAATTAAAAATTTTGAATATACATTATATTTTAAACTCAACTCCTCCCTGAGCTAGTGACTGGGGCTTTTGGTTTGATAAACGTTGAACCTCACCCATGTGTATCTGCCACCTTTATAAATTTTCTAGGTCCAAATAGCCTAGTGGCATCCTGGTAGGGCAGATTAGGTTTGTGAAGTTTTGTTGACCATTCTAATGTATATTTTTTAATACAAATTATAATAGAATTTTGTTTTGATTTCATTTGAATATTTTTAATTTCTCTCTGTTTGGCTTTTTTAAAAAATGAAGTTCATGATGCCATTTTAATTTGGATATTTTTTAATTTTATTATTTTTATCATTTTAGCCATTTTAGTTCCTATATAATATTTATTCAATTTCATCTTTCAAAGATTTTCTAATTTTAGCACTATTATCTCTTATGATGATTATAAAATATTGTTAGATCATTAAATCTGAATGATCTCAGTTTCTATTTTACAAGAAGTTTTATAATTAATCTTTCTGTTTTATATGATGATACATAATCAATATCCACAATGTTGTTTTTTAAAACGTTTATCCCATTTCAAGTACATTTCTAATATTTGTATTTTTATAAGGAAGTACATGTCTACTTTCATAAATCAATTACTTTTTCCATTTTTACTCTACAAAGTATGACAAGTTATTTTATATGAATAGTTTTTATTTCAATCTAATATCAACATTGCTATGTAGTTAGTAAACAACAATTTAGATTCAAAATGTATAAAGTCTGTACAACCATTTGCCTTAGATCAATAACAACAGTCATAGATGATAATTTTACTGATATCAGGATAAGGAAATAATTTACTGATGTATTTCAAAAAATTAAGTAAAGAATTATATATATATATTCACATTGTTGAAAGACCATACTATAAGGAGAAACTATTAGGCTTCGAAAAAAAAAGACAAAAAAGAGAAAAAAGAAAGACCTTTATGCTTTTTTAGTATCTACATTAGTTATAGATTTAATAAGACTAACAATGCCAAACTATGAAAATAAAAATATAAAATCGCCAAAGCCTTAATAGCAAAAACTAAAATTAAATTGATAAAAAATCAAGTCAGATGTCATATGACCTAATTTTAATAAAGCTCGTATTTACAAATGTTATATATAGAATATGTAAAAACAAACTCTTAACAAGCTTCAAAAATACCCTCAACCCCAGACTGCGGTTTCTGCATCTAGCGTCGTCAGTGAGGTGTTAGGGATTAAAAATACTAGAACTAGTCTAGCATTTTATTTTATTGAGAAGAAAATCTGAACCTTTCAGACATTTAAATGTCCAGAAATCTAGCTATCTAACTCAAGTAGCTGTATGGGACTGAATTAAATTCAGATATGCCATATATTAATAGCTCTAGCAATATAAAATTGCCAAAGCCTCTAGAGCTATTAATATATGGTGTATCTGGATTTAGTTCAATCTCATATGGCTATTTGAGTTAGATAGCTGGATTTTTGGACATTTAAATGTCTGAAAGTTTCAGATTTTCTTCTCAATAGTTAGGCATTAATAAAATGCTAGACTAGTTCTAGTATTTTTAATCCCTAACACCTCACTGATGACGCTAGATGCAGAAACTGCGGTCTGGAGTTGAGGGTATTTTTGAAGCTTGTTAAGAGTTTGTTTTTACGTACTCTAAATATAACATTTGTAAATACGAGCTTTATTAAAATTAGGTCATATGAGATCTGACTTGATTTTTTATCAATTTAATTTTAGTTTTTGCTATTAAGGCTTTGGCGATTTTATATTGCTAGAGCTATTAATATATGGTGTATCTGAATTTAGTTCAGTCCCATACGGCTATTTGAGTTAGATAGCTGGATTTTTGGACATTTAAATGTCTGAAAGTTTCAGATTTTCATCTCAATAGTTAGGCATTGATAAAATGCTAGACTAGTTCTAGTATTTTTAATCCCTAACGCCTCACTGACGACGCTAGATGCAGAAACCGCGGTCTGGGGTTGAGGGTATTTTTGAAGCTTGTTAAGAGTTTGTTTTTACGTATTCTATATTTAACATTTGTAAATACGAGCTTTATTAAAATTAGGACATACGACATCTGACTTGATTTTTTATCAACATATATATATTCCGTATGTTTATATCAAACTCACCTAAAAGGCGAATTAAATCCAGAATGTACGCGTAGTGAGACAGGAAGCCTGATTTTTTTGATGATAATGATTACGATATGGTTGAATTGAGATGAGAGAAGTAATGCTCAAAGGTAAATAACTTGAATATATATATATAATTTTTTATTCTCAAGGTCTAAATATTTATAAAATCCAGCTTAATAGAGTTTTTTTTATTGGTTTTAAAAATATTTTCTATCTTTTTCAGTTTTTTTTTTTGTGTATTTTTATTTATCTATTCTTTTACTTATTTTTAACAATTTATATACTTTCTTAGTATTTTCAATGTTCTTTATTATTTATTTAATTTTTTATATAATTTTAATAGCCTTTTATTAAATTGTTGCTTGTGTGGGTGTGTGTGTTTGGTTTGTCTTTTTTTATATCTGAGATATTACATTTTTTTAATTGAAGAATGGAAACAAATATTCTTAATATTGTATATTTATCTATTTCTTTTTCATAATTTTAATTACATTTTTTTAATATTAATTATTTTATTTTAAATATAAAAATCATTATTTTAATTATAGTTACAAATAGAAGGTTTGTTTTAATTGTAAAAATTAATTTATAAACTGCTTCAGTGACCCACAAAAAAATTCCATTATAAAATACAGAGAGTAAAGGATGCCAATAGATACCTTGTAGAGATCAAAGTTAAAACAGTGGTAAATATATGCAATAAAAACTGGTTGAAATAGTTTGCTGACATCAGAGGTGCCTAATGTAAGTCAAGTAAATTTGTTTTACCATTGAAGTAATATTTTGTTATATTTTACTTACATCTATTTGTGTGAGCACAAATATTTTAATATAACAAAATTTATTTTCTGTATTAATCTAAAGAAGATTTAAGCTATCATGTAATCAGGTATCGAGCAATTAAAATGAGTAACTCAAGTTAAAATCGCATAATCTAGTAATAACAAAAAAAGGGCTCATATAAATGCTATTGCTATTAATATATTACGTGGTTTAAGCTTGTATTACTTGCTTGTTGATTAGTTACTTCATAGCTATAAATTCATCTAGACTACTACATAATAAAAATCATGTTGTATTCTAATGTGTACATCTAAAAGTTTATGAAAAGCTATTAACTTAATATATTATGAGTGTATCCATATATAAATATTGTAACCGTCGGAATATATATATATATATATACACTCATATATATATATATATATTTGAACACTCACAATATATATATACGCATCCTCGAAATAGATTTATATTTATAAATCTGTTCATGAATTCACATACACATGATTAAACAGTATAAAAAAAATAAAAATTAACTAATAATTATAAAGTACCTGAATTTGTTCTACCCTTGTGAGTTTTCAAAGATGATGATGACTTATTTGGTAAGCGAGAAACTGGGGTGGGTCTTACAACTCCTGTTGTTCTGGAATTTTCACTTGTTCGAACAGGCTGTGCCTTCTGTGTCAAAGTATTGGCACTAATTTTTAGGGTGTCAACTAAAAATAAAGTAATACAATACATATATAAAACAATAGATAAAGAAAAAAAATAAACCTAAATTCATAAAGAAAATTTTTTGCACTTTAGTAAAGGTAAAATATAAAATAGTTTTTTACAGATCTGCAGCAAGGCAGACATCTTTTCAACAGATGCTCAAAAAAAATATAGTAAAAAATGCATTAAACATCAAGTTTTTCTGCTGATGGGGATTTGATATGTTTTACATCTTATTTTTGCTCTCTAAGTATAGCTTGATCATATTTATCAGTTGCTATCAACTCATTAAATATTTATCACCTATATTTTGAGTCACTGAAATATTATCCTATGCCTGATTGAATCCTACAAAAATTTCCATATTTAATTCAATCAAGATTCAAATCCAGCTTAATGGCATGGTATGCTAATTCAATTCCATAACAGCACCAGATTCTTAACAAAACCTTTTTTATATAATTAAGAAACTAAAAATTTTAAGTAACTTCCACTATATATATTTCTAAAAATAAAATTGTTGCAATGGACTAAGAAAGCAAGGTGAATTCCTGGTGAATATTGATTCCCAATCATTTTTCATATTATAGCTTTAAACCATATTAATTACAGTTGATGAGAAAATAATTATATCGCTACTACTTGATAACAAAAAGTTATATAATTTATTGAGTATTGATCTAAAACAGGTAAAACTCTCCCTAGAGTAGTGTCACTCACTGCAATCCACAGTAATCAATGAATACCCGAAGGCTTGTGCATAAAATTCCTATCTAGTGTCTACTCATCCAATATTTCCAGACTAGTTTCTGGCTTGTGGCTTTTGTCAATGAGGAGCCTTGAATCTGAGAGCACTGCATCTAGATCTTAGGATCTAACGGAACCCCTCAACAGCCAGAAATGAGTCTGGAGATATTGGATGAGTAGGCACTAAATAGGGATTTTATGTACAACCCTTCTGACATCCATTTATTACTCAGGCTTGCACTGAGTGGCACTATTGTATGGAGATGTTTACTTGTTTTAATAACAGTTATGAGCAAACATAAGAAATGTTGATCATGTGATGAATATTGTTTTACTTATATGGTTATAAGTAATATATACAGTAAATTTTAACTCATTATAAATCCTTTCAATGAATTAGTATATTATATTTTAGGCAAAACACTTATTTTAGAATATGTAAAAAAAATTCTAATAAATTTAAATTGAAAGCTCTTGTATATGACATTAGCAATTTCTTACTTCATATATCCATCTGACATGTAGGCACATTTCAGGTCTTTCATAATCTTCTGAAATTTGCTTTAAGATTTTAAATTTCTGTTTATTAGTTACTCTTTTAGAAATATATTGAACCTAACCTCATTTCAATTCCACCCATTTTTTTAATTATGTCATTAACCCTTAAACCGCTAATTATATTATTGGTTGTATGAAGTAAAAAGCAAATCTTTTAATTGGCCAACTCACAAACTGAAGACAAAGCCTATTGTTAAAACATATTCGCCTATAATATTAAATTCAACTCAGATACGTTTATAAAAAGTATATTACTAATTTTTCAGGTTATGAAAGAGAATGAAAGTTCTTTCAAAAATAAATTGCTATTTATTTATTATAAAATATATTCAATTTCAGCAAATATAAAGTAAACAAAAAAGTGCTGACACAAAGCTTTTTTTCAATTTTACGTTCTGGAAAAGTAAAGATTTCTTTTTGCTAAATCTTAAATATTTTTACTAAAATCTTCAATATTTTTCGAAAATAATTTTGTTTTTTTTGGTATATTTTTTAAAAAACTAGTTTAATTTCTCAAATTATATTTTTTTAATACTTAAATTGCATTCGAAATGAAAATCTCGGCGTTTTTCTTTCATCAGGCAGTTTCTTTGTTCTTTCCAGCCAATCAGAATGTCTTTTTCGGCTGAGAGTCGGCTGACAGCGAATCACTGACAAGGTTCTTTCTTTGTTTAGTTTAAAATGCATTTTTTTTTATTTTTTACTTGTAAAATAATTCGGAAGAGGGCACCATCTTACAGAACTTTTAAAAACCTAATCAATATCTGTCAAATGAATATTTTAGCATAAGAACTAGCAGAGTTAGAGTGACGTCAGATGTCGACGAGAAGCCTCATAAGAGGCAGTTTATGGGTTAATATCTATGCATTTTTCATCTACATATTTCATTAAAAATTTTTTTTGTTATTCCCAACATACACCATTCCATGCTATCTTGTATGATCTAAAAGCCGAAATTGCTCTTCTATTAAAAGGTTTACATATGCAACAGAAGAGCAATGCATAATATTTTTAACGGATGTTTAGATGTGAATATTTAATATATGAAGTTATCCATTTATAGTTACTTAATTAAAAAGCACTTTACCTAGATTAGCCTGACAGTTTTACTTTTACTCTTGACCTGAAGCAGTTGGCCTTCATTGGCTATTGTTCTAGGTAAAGTGCTTTCTAATTAAATAATTCTAAATGGATAATTCCACAAATAAATATCTACACACATTAGTATATTCTCTGCCATTCTAGGGCACCACTCACTATTGGAATCTAGAAAAATATATAAAAGATGCAGATACATGTGGGTGAGTTTCATCCTTTATTTGAAAAGCCCTAGTTGCTACTTCTTGGAGAATCTGAGCTTCATAAAATAACATTGTAAATTTAAAATTTCTAATCATTGATTTCAAAATATTATTTATAAAGATATAAAATAAGCCATCACCAGAACTAATTAAACAAAACATTCTTATTACACATACATCACACAAAAATATTGAGAACTGAATTAATTATTGAATATATTTTATTTAGGTTATATGGGTATATGAATGAATTCAATATATTAATTTTACTTTTATGTTTTCACAAGCATAAATACACTGCATAGAATACACATTTAAACAATTTAAATCTTTTAACTTCAGGTCAAAAGTTCAGGTTCGAATCAATGCTAGCTTACTGATATACCAATGTGATAAATACAAACTGAGAATGCTAGCATAAAAAATCATGTTTACAGGAATTTATGTCTGTAGCAGGATATCTTTAAAGAAACAATGATCCTCATCCAGAACAGTAATGTGCATCTATCTGATGAAGTAGTCAACTGAAATGTATTTGAAAAAAAAAGCTCTATTTGGGGGGGGGGATAGTGGTCTCTACTGAATTACAGTCCCCATCCAGAGCATCATCAACATGAAGGTTACTATTTTTGGGCCATGTATTCAATTGGGTGATGTACTGTAGATGATAATGTGGCACAAGGGAATGAGAATGCAATGTGCCTTCTCAATCTATATTAACAAATACACCCATCTATTCTCCGCCAGCATAGATTCAAAATACAAAATAATTTAGCCAAAATTAAAACCTACTTAAACTAACATAATTTTAAATGAATCTATGCAGCCATTTACACCATCTTTAAATTTATTAATTTAATTAAATTTACCAAGAAAGGAAATCATAATAGCAAACATATTAAGCATAAAAATATTAATACATAATTTAGAATTTACTTTGTCAGATAAAATTTTCTTTTAGGAGTTAAATAACATTTAGATTTAATACTTGAAAAGTTAATAGTTAGATAATTAAAAGTTTAGATCTCATTTTTTAGAAAAGTTCATGATTTCCATGGGTGAAGTTCATCATTATGATCATTGATGCATCACACCACGCAGTTCAAAACTTTGTCCATCATATGTTAATAGATTGTTCTCTGTGGAGATGAATCTGATGCTTGCCATTTTTCAGGTAACATCACTCTGAAGGCTACCTCAGTTGTTGCAAATACAAAAAATGAAATTATTGCATGACCCCTACATTGTGGAGGTCTGCAATACAAGTACAGAAGTATTTTTAATTAAAACAATTCTTATCGCTGAATTCCAGAGTTGATCATGCATGGCCTAGTGCAGTTCTCATTGGTGATGCTAATTTTTATTTCTGGACCATGTGTTCATTTGCATTGTTATTGCCAGATTGTTTTAGAGTGGGAAACACCAAATTGTATTATTAGAAATTTTTTAATTCATTTCTTATCTGACTTACAATCTGTTTAATCCACCAAGGGCCTGTTTGATATTACATCATTAAATTCATTTCCATCCTATTGTAGTTTTAAAATAACTTTAATAGAAAATAAGTTAATAGCTTTTATTATTTTCTTGTATAAAAATAATCCTTTAATGTTAGATTTTTAACTTTAAATACTTAATCAGTGTATCATCTGTGCATTTACATATATTGATTTAAATAAATTTTATTTATTGATTTTTATATTTTTATTTGAGGGTGAGTTTATTTATCAATCTTTTTTTTTATTTGAAAGTGATGTAATGGCATATATATATATATATATATATATATATATATGCCATTACATCATACAGCCCAAAAAGTTATATATATATATATATATATATATATATATATATTATAACTTTTTGGGCTGTACCATGTATTATTTCCCATTAAACACCAATATTTCAATGGATTAGCATCCACCATTATCAAGGTTAATTTTTGAAAGAAAAACCGTTAGATCTTAAATAATAATGTGACAGTGTGAGATGAGAAATGAGATTCAACTTGAAGTAGTTCAGCATTCACAATATGAGGCTTATCAAAATGTTTATTTCCCTCAGTATTTTCACCTATTAATTTTAAGTTAATATTAGATAAAATGAGAGGTTTTCACATAGCTGGAATATGTTGTGCTTCATCAGCCCTATTTAAACCAGTAGGTCTCTTTAATATTTCAATTGACTCTCTCATGGTTCTTAAATCATATCTTTCCAAATTAGCAAGTATTTTTGTATTGTCAAAATCAGGTTTGTGACCAGTTTCTAAAAAATGGGAAGTAAAAACTGATGTGCTAATTTTTTTGATTAAAAGCATTTCTGTGTTCCTTAATTTTGATATTTATTTGTCTATTAGACTGACCCACATAGCCTCTTGAGCCCTGAAAACATGGAATTTCATAAACTTCTTGGTGTTCCAAAAATATTCTGTCTTTAAGTTTATATAAAAAATCACCAATTTTTTTGCCAATAGAAAAAGTAGCCTTTATACAAAACAAGATAGTCTTCTACTAATTTTATTAGTAATCCCTTTAATATAAGGTAAAATGACTCTATTAAAAGTGGAATTGTCAATTCTATCCTCTTTTTAGTATTAATGTTATATAAAGTCTTCCATATGATGTTTTTATTATAATTATTAGAAAGCAGAATACTTTTTGTAAGTTCTATTTCTTGAGAAAGATATTTTTTATCAGATAAATTATAACTCTAGTAAAAAGATTTTTTGCTACAGAAAAACTTTGTGCAGGAGGATGATAATTAAAATTAAGATATCTGTTCGTCATTTTATTTCAATAATTGAAAACTTAAAACTAACTAGAAGTGATTTATTGGTTAGGTTTGATGTTTCTTCTATGTTTACTAATATTCCTGTTGAAGAAGCATTAAGTATAATAGCTCAGTACAATGATTTACCTGATTTTATTATTTCATTAGGAAAGCATTGTCTTGAAAATACATTTTTTGTTGATAATTCTCAAATGTTTAAACAAATTAAAGGGTTTTCTATGGGATCCCACTGTCACCTGCCATTGCTGATCTTTTCATAGGCAATTTTGAAAGTCAAGTATTATGTGCAGCTACTAAAAAACCTTTTATTTGGCTTAGATATGTGGATGATACTTTTGCTATATGGCCCCATGGCATTGATTCTTTAAATTCTTTTCTTGTTTTTATAAATAATTGGCATCCAAATATTAAAATTACTATGGAAGTGGAAAATAACAGATTGTTTTCTTTTCTAGATGTTTTAATTGCAAGAAAATTTGATGAAACATTATCAATATCAGTTTACAGAAAATCCACCCATACAAACAGATATCTTAATTTTAATTTTCATCATCATCCTGCACAAAGTGTTTCTGTAGCAAAATTTTTTTTCACTAGAGCTTATAATTTATCTGATAAAGAATATCTTTCTCAAGAAATAGAACTTACAAAAAGTATTCTGCTTTCTAATAATTATAATAAAAACATCATATGTAAGGCTTTATATAACATTAATACTAAGAGAATAGAATTCACAATTCCTCTTTTAATAGAGTAATTTTACCTTATATTAAAGGAGTTACTGATAAAATCAATAGAAGATTATCTTGCTTTAATATAAAGACTACTTTTTCTATTGGCAAAAAAAAATGGTGATTTTTTTATATAAACCTAAAGATAGAATATTTTTGGAATACCAAGGAGTTTTTGAAATTCTGTGTTTTCAGTGCTCAAGAGGCTATGTGGGTAAGTCTAATAGATGAATAAATGTCAGAATTAAGGAACATAGAAATGCTTTTAATCAAAAAATTAGCACATCAGGTTTTACTTCCCATTTTTTGGAAACTGGTCGCAAACCCGATTTTGACAATACAAAAATACATACTAATTTGGAAAGATATGATTTAAGAACCATGAGAGAGTCAATTGAAATATTAAAGAGACTTACTGGTTTAAATAGGTCTGATGAAGCACACATATTCCAGCTATGTGGAAACCTCATTTTATCTAATATTAACTTAAATTAATAGGTGAAAATACTGAGGGAAATAAACATTTTGATAAGCCTCATATTGTGAATGCTGAACTACTTCAAGTTGAATCTCATTTCTCATCTTGCACACAGTCACATTATTATTTAAGATCTAATAGTTTTTCTTTCAAAAGTTAACCTTGATAATGGCGGATGCTAGTCCATCGAAATATTGGTGTTTAATGGAAAATAATACATGGTATAGCCCAAAAAGTTATAATTTATCTACATCATACAACCATGAAAACATTAAATATAATATATATATTGTACATATATATGTTCTCATTTCCCACTTATATATTCTTTAAAAAAAATCTTTTATATAAAGATTTACATGTGCATGTATTATATATAGTTTATAGATGATAGATGAATAAGCAGTAATAAATATAGGGTCATAATAAATAATATTTAATATATTGATCTATTATTTTTGTTAAATAATATGTTAAATTATTTAGCTATATATTTTTTATTCAATAAAGCAGACGTACTTGACATAATTTTTTGGGTGTAGAAAAAGATATAGATTAGTAGTTAAACTAAGCACACGTGTAGAGAGGAGTGTAAAAGAATGAGTAGAGCTGATTTTAAACATAAAACTTTTTACACAAGTCGTTATTGACTATAGATTGCAGGCTTTATTGTTTTGTATTATACGGATCTTAGATATCCTAAAAAAAGCCCTCACAGAATAAATGTAATTATTAATTTTCTTCTTAATTGCAATAGACCATGAGCTTTGGAAACTCTGATTTTTATCTCAAGATAATGGTATTTGCAGGTGGCCTTTTAATCAGAAAGAAGAAATATAAAGAGGGGCCAAATATTAATAAAGGCAGTCATTTACTATTAAAAAGAAATGTAGTAATTTACTATTAAAAAAGAGATGTAGTCATTACTATTAAAGAGAGAGATGTAGTTATGAATATTAAAAAAAAAAAAAGCAGTCGTTAATATTGAAAAGGAGAGATGCATTCATTAATATTAAAAAAAGAGATGCATTTGTTTTAAACCTTGAAAAAGAAGGGCAGTTTATTTTGGCTGGATATTCAGTTTTAAAGTTAAAAGAGATGAAAGAAAAATTAAAAAAGAAAATATGACTCTTGCTTTAAAATCATCACAAAATTGGTCTAGAGACATGGATTTAAACTGGATCCTTTAAAAGAAATTGTTAATATAATATAAAATGGTACTTAAATATTTTGTCTATGTGTGAAATAATCAGGATGTTGTGCTAAACTCACTGTTTCTGTTCTTTGAAATCTCACATTATGGGTTAAGTCACTGATCTATCTGTGGACTCATATACCAGTCTACCATAACCAAAAAATGGCTGAATTCAAAATACCAACCACAGATGCTATTTGAAAGGCTTCTTTTTTGTCTCCTTGCCTATTAAAGAATCATCATCTTTGAATGGAGGGAGAAGAGGAAAGAAGAGAAAAAGATGTATAAAGCCATATAAGCAACCTCGATTAATCTATAAATCAATTTTTAAGAGTTTTCATCACATTTATCTAAAAGTGTCTGCAATAACTTTTTTTAAATGGTAGGAACAAGCAAACCAACTAGTTGAAGCTATAAATTGGGAGAACAGTAAACCTGGGACATGAATAAGAACTGAAAAATGAATCAGGTAATTTTAAAATTTAATTAACAATTTTTCTTATTTACTTATTAAAAGTTGTAATTATAAATTTTATTAAACGCCCATTATTATATTAAGTAATAATTTACTAAGGCTGTAATCTTAGAAATAAGCATCTGAAAAATACGAAGGTAGGGACCTCTATAGGTCTTAAAACACAAGCTTACGCTATAGTAGGGACCTCTATAGGTCTTAAAACACAAGCTTACGCTATAGCGTGTAAGCTTGTGTTTTAAGACCTATAGAGGTCCCTACCTTTGTATTTTTCAGATGCTTATTTCTAAGGTTACAGCCTTAGTAAATTATTACTTATTAAAAGTAAATTTTAATTTTCACAGTCAAGCATTTCTTTTTCTTTTGATACAGAAACATTAAAAGTTTGTTTATTGATTGTGCCCTTCTCAATATTACATAACTTTACACACACAGAGATTAAATTCATTAAACTTAGTTTTCATTATTTTTGATTTTTTTAAATATATATTGTAATACTAAAATGTTTTTATTCTATTATTGTTATTCATTCATTATGATAATGAGCAACCTATCAATGTATGCTTTATAATGTTTTTTTTTATTATTTATTTTTGCATATTAAATTTGATATAATTTTTTTTTACTCAAGGTTGCAATAATGTTTTTTATATATGTGATTTATGTATTAAACCATAATATAGAAATACACATTTTAAATATAAATTTTGACATATCACAGGATGTGTGCATGTGTGACTGCTTATTCCAACACATCAAAAATAGGTTATGCATAGTTAATTTAAATATAGCAAATTGAAGAGCAGGGTTTTGCATATGTATGAAAGTAATGAAAAAAAAAACACACACATTACATAAATGAAATTTACCTTTATGATATGTAATAAGTAGGGAAAATCTTGAATAAGCATTTAATAGAATAATTTTTATGTCATTTTAAGCTAACTTATTTTAAAATATGTAGTAATAAAAGCAGATATATAAAATTAGTTGGTTACACATATAGTATTAAGATATTTTGTTTAATTCTATATTTAATTGAGTCAATTGTATATTTAGTAATTTGATTTATAAAAAAAGTGTGAATAAATATAATTATACCATATTTAGTTTCTGAGTTATTATTATTAATATTGCTATATTTTTCTCTTGATTCTATCGTTTTGATTGATCATCATCACTCATAAATGTTAAGCATAGGTTATTGATTTACATATAAGAATGTTTAAGGATTATGCTTGACATATAACCAAGTTTTTTTTTGATAATTAGAGGTTAATAATAAAAAGCTAAAATTTTGTTGTGCCCAAGAGTTATGATCACCATCATCAATGAATAAATAATAATCATTAAATCCAATTTTTAAAAATAATTAATATGTTTAGTAAATAAGGATTTATAAAAATCTAAATATCATGTGGGGAGATTCATTATGATCATTCATCATCACTGGTAAATACTGATAATTGAGCAATAATTTTATCTATAATAGTATTTGAAGTAAATATAACCATAAACTTATACAAACGCTAGTGAGTATTATAATTAAATCCCAATTTGAACATAATGTGATTTTATGAAAGTGCCTATAAGTTTATGAAAGATAAATTTGTTATTGTGAATTCATTATTAAGCTGTGGATGAAATCATCATCATCATCATCATCATTATATTATGATAAATAATTAAATTAGGTAACTAGGTTTAATGGCCATATAACTAAGTAATGATCTTCACTATGTGTGTTTGGAAGCCATTAGTAAGAGTATAGTTGCATCTGTTCATCAATATACTTAAACTGAGCTAGTAAAATCTATAAGAGTATTGGATATATACTTTTTTTTATGGTATTGGGATCTTATAATTTTATTGACATGGATAAAATATAAGACTGTCATTTTTTGTTGTTTGTTAGTCATCTAAGCCATGTGTAGTAAAAATGTACGGAATGGGTTTGAACCAAGGATAATATGGATATATAATATTTATCTAGATTTAAAAACAATCTAGTGATGCCTGTGGAAAACACATGTACTTAGCTAAGCTGAATAAACGTGAATTAGTCCCTTTTCCAACTGATAGTATTAATTTTATATGATATTTTTTATAAGTTGTTATAAATAGCACCAGTGTGTGCATGTGATCATGAATGGTCTTATATATATATATATATGGAAAGAGGAACGGGAAGGATTCTTTGTTAAAAGAACCTATAATTGGAGATAAGCATAATGCATTCTGTGGATGTCACTGTAATTTTATTTAGTTGCTATAGCTAGTATTGGTTTATCTGATGACAATGGCTAGTATATTTTCTTAGTTAAAATGAATTCCCAATATCAAAATATTTTAAATCTTAAATGATGACAGTGTTTAATTTTCATTTTTTATTTTATGTGTTGAGAAATGGGATAATTTATTTATCTCATTATTAGCATGACAGAAATAATGTTTATGATAGTTGCAAATGGGCTATCGTGTTATATTTAATTAGTTCATAGATTAGCATCTTCCTTATTTAGTTATAAATTATAGCGACTATCATTTTATCATTTTTTTTATTCTGTTATCATTATTTTTTATTCTGTTACAACATATATATATATATATATATGGCTTTTGGGAGTAAAAGAAAGCATTGAAAACAAAATATATAGGTGAAAGAGCCAGCAGCATTTGTGATATTATTGAAAGAATTAAGAGGCTGAAGTGGAATTGGGTTGGGCATATTTCTAGAAGAGATGATAATAAAGGTACAGTTGAAGTCTTAAACTGGATCTCAAGAGAAGGAACAAGGTCTTAGCAGACACTCCATGCAAGATTAATGGATGAAATATGGAAGTTTTTATGGTGTGATATAAAGAAAGAGGCTGTGAAAACTTAGAAAAAACATAATCAACTGTTGGGTCAAAAAAATATATTATTAAACAATATATTGATGCAAGATTAAATAATGAGTGATAGTAGTAAGGCAGAACTTAATTCACATATAATCAGAAAAAGATACAACTTATAAATTCAGATTTACCATTACTGAAATTTATAAAAAACACTTCATA
The DNA here is from genome assembly GCA_028023455.1 of Epiperipatus broadwayi. Taxonomy (NCBI): domain Eukaryota; kingdom Metazoa; phylum Onychophora; class Udeonychophora; order Euonychophora; family Peripatidae; genus Epiperipatus; species Epiperipatus broadwayi. The sequence goes on from JAQFVV010000250.1 coordinate 409,738, forward strand.
AAAAGGATTCGCCTTAGTGAAAAGTAGTCATTAAGTAAATATAAAACAATTGTGATTTTAGAGTTATAGAATATATTAATATAAAGACTGTTTTTATGAGTGATCTAATGTTGAATAAAACATCCTGAATTTTTGTTGCTAAATGAAGCCCTATGATATGATGTGAATAAAAAAGGTGGGAAAAACATTGTAATAAAATTAAAATTAATTTTCCTACTTGTATACCTTTCAGTCACAAGTTATTACTAATTTTTTTTCATATGTCATAGCATCGGCTGGAAGGCAAACCTGCAACAACTGTCTGCAACCAACTGCTTGCTTGCAATGCGGCTGTGCTGACCTCTTGGCTAACAATGCTTGACGATTAGCTGGTGTAAAAAAGTTTGGTATTTATTGGATAATTCTTGATTCCTGATTGCAGCTTTAAGGAAATGAAACAAAGCAAATTCTTAATGTTCACTCTGCATTCCTGTTATTGCACTTAATGATATTATGTTTATTAACATAACAAAGAAATAGGGATAAGTTGTCTCACCAACATCAAGCTTTAATCTCTGAGTTTATAAGAAAGAGAATTATTATGGGTTTTCTTCTTAGATCATGGATAGTTCTTAATTGAATTATTAACTGGGTTTTATTTGAAATTAAGATAAATAGGTGCATGCTTGTATTAATGCTGGTTCTTTTTTATATTTAGTCATGACAGGAAAAAATAAATCATAATTCTCATTTTTTAGAGGTTAGAAAATCATTGCCAATACAATGATTAATGGTCAAAATGAAAGAATGGGCCGTGCACCAAATGAGCTTTCATTCAATAATAACATTTTATTTAGCTACTCGCACTTGCTAATTACTTTTTTAAAAAAGAAACTATATATATTCAAAAAAAATACATAATGCTTCAAAATGGGTAAAGATACAATAAAAAATATAAAAACAATTGATTTGAAAGGTGGATATTCGCTTGTTACAAAAAAAGAGAAATATTAAAAGCATTAGTGAAGTGAGATTCATTATAAACGAAAGTTAAGTGATATATCAGACATAAATCAATTTAATAAAAGATATCAGGTATATATAATTTAGATTTACACATCAATAAATTTTTATTGTGGTAAAATAGATAATTTATTTATATAGATCTATAGGAAGTTTTCAATGAAACCAAGCAATATTTTAAAATTTTCATAAAAGTCAAATAAAAGAATATTCATGTTCAGTATATGTTTATTGTATATTACTGCATTATTGATATTTTATAATCATGATATATTTAAGAATGTTTGTTTAGAGTTGCAACATTATTGATACAGGATTCAAAAATAGACCACAGACTTTACAAATATTTGATTTTTCTGGTATATATATATATATTGTGCACTTTTTATTAGTCCATTCTATCCTAAAATGAAAGAGGGAATAAAATTTTTGTTGTATAATTTTAAATTTTATAAAATCCAATAATAAAAAAAGATAATGACATGTGAGTTATAATAGGGTTCAAACTTGGGTTTAGTTAGTTTAAAATTTATAAAGGATCTGATGAGTAAAATAATTAACTAAAATATATATATAGATAAATATTAATCTATAAAATCATTATATGCCGATAAGTAAACAGTCAATAACATTTAAAAACAGTAATTTTCAAATCTAATTATCTAAAACAAGATATGTTATATAGATAGATAATTATTATCTATGCGTATTTAATATTAAAAAAAAAACAATTTTTATCTAGTTAAATATTAAATTATGTTCAAATGTAAATAAATAAGATTCATTTTATAAATTTAATAATCTAAATCAGGAAAGTAAGCTTACCATGCAATATATAAATCAGGAAAGTAAATAGTATTTTATTCAGTTTCTAAAAATATTATCTTTGTTTAAAAAATGTTTCAAAACCGAAAACTTTTAGTTTAAAAAAAAAAAATCAAACTTAACTAAAGTAAATGTTTATAAAACAGAAACAGAGGAGGGGAGGGGGAATGAAATTAACCAATAAATTTTCATTAAAATTGGAGGGAGAATTGAAGGGAAGTTTTTGACAGATCTTGGAAAAAATAGTTGAGTTTGATTTTTTATCTGGAAAAGTTGGATTAAAACTTCTTTAAATATTGTCATTTTCAACAACTGAAAAATAATAAACCCTAACCGGATAATTTAAAGAATATAAGATAAAATTTTAATTAGAATGAACAGCTTATCTAATCGATCTCTACTACGGCAAAATCAACAATTAGTGATTGTCGAAAATCTCTTGAAATCATTATACCGAAAAAGTAAATATAAAATGCAGGACTAAGAAGTTTTACTACGTCTGCTCATGGAATAAACTCACTGAAAGGAAATATTATAAGGTCTAAATTTAGGCCGGGGAGTTAACAGATAAACTACCTAAATCATTCCCGCGTTGGAGCAATCCAAATAAATGTATATGCTTAAATCACCAACCAAGGATAAAGGAAACTAAATATACTTTGGATAAAGCTAAGTATGTTTTATTTTTTAAATATCTAGACCTAAATTAGAAAGAAATAATCATAGAAGCTACTTAAAATAAATGATAGAGCAAGTGTGACTCAAATCTTACGCGAAGAAAGGAGTGAGAATTTAACAATACTAATTTCAATATTATTTTACATTGTATTACATATGTATGTTCAATGAAGATCGTGTATAGAGCAATAGCGGTCTGTTAACATAAATGAAATATCTATCATCTGAGAATGAAAAAGAAAATACATAAAACGATTATTATAAAGAAAACATCCGGGAAAATATTTAACCAAAATAAATCTATATAGCACATAGATAATGGACTGAGAAGGGAGAAATATATGGAGAAGATACTATTAGTTATTTTTAAAAAGAAAATTGTAAATATTTTCCTTGAGAATAATAATAGTGATCAAAATTAAACAATAATCAGCCAATGCCAAATTATTATTCATGTAGGAATTGTTGACCCACTTCGATTACCAAAGAAAGGAATAACAGCTTATACATTGAAAGCAAACCCATGACCGATGAATATTGTAATCAAAAAAGTCTTCGGAAGATGATAAACGGAGCAAAAGTGATAATAAAATGGATCTGTAACCAACCTACATTGCATATAATTATTATTATTATTATTATTTTGAGAACTTATATTTTAAAAGAAAAAGAAAACAATCACACGTAATGTTTGTATATATGTTAATTTTATATGTTGAATATAGTTGTTCTTACAGTAAGAGGAGGGGGAATTAGATCAATAGATAAGAGAACCAATAAGTGATTTAATTCGATTGTCTATATTATTAATTATTTTTAAAATTTTAGATTTATGAAATAGTCTTAGAGATTTAAATAAATAAATGTGAGTAATATCATGCATATGTAATGAAAAATAATCAAAGTAGTTAAAATATATGTGATGAAAAGGGAATGGGTGTGTCCAAATATAAGCAATGGAAAGGAAAAGGGAAATCGATGATATTTTGAAAAGTGATCTTATGTTTTACAGCCAACGATTTAATGTTGATAGAAAATTAGAAGTAATTTTGGTTTATAATTTGTAGAATCAAATAATTTTAGGAAATATATATTCAATACGTATATTTCAGTGATAGAAACTTAATCACTAGGTAGTTAGGTAAAATGAAGATAACTATTTGATTTATGATAAATCAAAGAACATCATAGTTATGTTGTAGATCAAAATTATTCTAAGAAAATATAGAGATTCAGATTTGATAGTATATCCATAAAATTTTTCTTGGTTGTAATTTAGCAAATAGAACTAATTTATAACTTTATAGTTAGTAAAATAATATTTCAGGAAAATAGATAAATAAAGATCAAAAGATAAATATCATGGAGGCCGATAAACTAAACAATAGTAAATTTCTCCGTATTATAATAAAAGTTTTATAGAAACAAGAATATGATAGTTAACAATTTTTCATTGTATCTTGATAATTTAAAATCTGCTTACAAGGGGTTAATGATTAAAAAAGGGAAGGAAGATGAAATCTTTATCTAATGTAAATATTTGGTTTGGGAGATATAGAAAAATTATATATATCCAAATGGGAAAAATCACAACAGCACCGGATCATCTGAAAGTATATATTTTTGTTTAGTTTTATTGTAAATATCAGAAATATGAATTATCTTTAATTATTTTTTTATGTTACAATATTATGAGAGTATTTAACCTTAATATTCTGGTTATTTAAATTATTTATTGGTTAAAATGTTTATTAATATTTTTGTAAATGATATGATTAAAGTTGTTGTTTTTGAAAATTAATTTAAGTATCAAATGTTGCATTTCTTTGTAAAGATCATTGTCACTACATCACGGGAACCCAGAAAATACAGTATGAGATTGAAATAATGAATTAATCCAGTTTAGAACAATAGCACACATTCCTTAAAAGAAACTTAACTTACAGTAAGCTGCTTTAATCACATAAGTCATTGATAATACTGCAAATGATTAAAGTATGCTTATTTATGGGTAATTCAATTATAAATTACTTATTATTGACAGTACCAAATCTAACTACAATTTAGATAATAATATTGGTTTAAAAGTACAAGGAAGCATATAAAATGAAAATAGTAGTATAACTTTAATTATAGTTTTCAATTATAAGCCTTTCTTAATTGAAGCTCTACCTATGGAGTTCAGTAAAATCCTTCTTGATATTTTATAGGTAGATCCAATTATTAATTAAAATCAATGATTATCCTGAGATCTCCTTAATATAAAATTATTATGGTGGTTATTTCAAATCATCAGCCTTTGAAATAATAAGAATAAGAGCTCTACATGCAATAAAATGATAGTCTAATTTATTAGGTAGTTTAACTGCAGTTTAATAGTTATAGATGTTTGTTATATTCATTTGATCATTATTGTTAGTCATGAGCATATTTGGATACGTAATAAGGAGGAGTGTCTAGGTATTCTCATGCCAGTGGATAAATACTTTTGTATTTGTTTAATATTAAGGGGATGTGATCTGCTGATAGGATAAAATAAGTCTCATAATTGCTAGAGTTAATTACACCTTATTTAGAAATATTCAATGAAATTATAAAGTGGACCCAGATAGAATAATAGTATTATCTATTTATAATCATTATAATTGATTAAATAGAGTTGAAAATAGTAAGCTTGTTAAATAGTATTAGACAGAATTCCAGTATAGCCTAATGTAGGAACTTGCCATATCTGCTTAGGGTCATACTTTCTTGTTGACAGGCTATAATATATATATATATATATATATATATATATATTTACAAATAATAGAAGCAATTACTAAAAATTTTAAATTTTAAGTTATATTTTATGATATATAAATAATAATAGATAATTAGATTTATATACAATTAAACTAAAATACCTGTATATAACAGTAATAAATTATTTTAAAAAAAACAGTTAAATAAAGCTTAATAATATCCTTGCTTATTTGTAAAACCCATATAAAATAATACACTATAGTAGTTAAAAAGCATATTAATAATTTGATATAATATTTTCAAACTAATAAATTAAATAAATTTATATGTAATAATTATATAAATAATCAAAATTAATAGAGTATATTTTAAAGTGAACTTTAGATGTGAGAATTATATTTAGTTCAACATTTTTAATCATTTTCCAAATTTTTTATAAAAATATATCATTTTGTAATTTAACCAACATAAATAAAAAATCATTTGATAAAGTTAGTAAACACATGACTGTATATATATACCTCACACACACGCTTGTTAAAATAATAATAAGTTTTAATTATGAAACTAGATATAATTCATCGACATTAAAGTAAAAGTTAAAATATTAAATATTTTTTAATAATTGTTTTAAAAGTTTAAATGATTTTGGTAAAATTAAAATTGAATTTAAAAAGTACTAGCTAAATAATATTTGAGACATTACCACAATTTTTATTTTAAACATCTATTCTTATAAAACTAAAATGGATAAATTTGTTCCAAATAAAGTTATTAACCAATCAACGAGAAATTATCAGACAAAATATAAGAATTATACAGACGGGATGTGTAGTGAAGAGAAAGTAAATATTTTTTATGATAACACCGTACTGAAAAGTATATAAATTTTAAAATTTTGTATTTATTTTAAAAGTTCTTTTTAAACATATAATATTTTGACTCCCACATATGCTAATTTTAAAGTTATCTTACCAGAATTTTATTCAAGTTTAACCAAAAGCCTACAGTAAAGAGAAACAAGGAAAAATACCTAAAAATATTCTGAAGGAAAAATATTTGGAAATTTCTTAATACAGCTTTATTTATGCCAACCAGAAACTTACATAAACTCAAAGAGATATAATTACCTATAAAACCTAAAAGAAATACTTCGAAAAATTGCCCAATTTATAAGCTACTTAAGTTTTTTTTCTTCTCTTGAAAAATTTTTATTATAAAAAATATAAATCTGAAGAAAAGTATTTATTTTTAAAAGAGATATTATAAAATATAGTACCAGAATTTTAAATAAAGAAAAAGTATAAAATAATAAAAGTATTAGTTTATAGAAAAGGACCAAAACCTATCTAATTAAAAATATTATAACGTATTCAATGAAGGAAATTTATCTGAAAAATATAAAATTAAATTACTTAATAAAACCAGAAAAACAGAAAATTTAATATTTAAATAAAAGACCCTAAAGATCATCAAAGCAACTACGACAATATAGAAGAGAATTAGATTTTTTTTCAGAAATGATATCAAGAATAATAATAGTATAATTATTTTAAAACCAAGATTGTTGCTAGAATATTTATAAACAGAGAATAATTTTTACTTTAAATAGAACCTTAAGACTGATAAAAAAATAATATATATTTTTTTTGCTTTAATACATAAGAATTATGAAGAAGATGAAATATAATTTAAATTTTTTTCTAATTTATTTAAAATATAAAACTATGTGAGATAGGGAAAACAATAAACATAATTTTAGTAATATTGAAAAATTAAATATAATAGCTTAATAGAAGAAGAAATATTTTTTAAAATAAAGAGTATGTATGGAAACATATATCTACAAGAATCAATGAGAAGCCACAGAACACATCGAGAAGATAAAGAATTTTGGTAATTTTGATATTTATTTATAAGCATAATGTATTTTTTGATCGCTAAATGTATTTTTTTTAGATCGCTATTGATTAAGAAATTGAAAGTTTAAATTCTATGTACACATTTTATACAACATTTACAACATATTATGAGATAGGAGAATTTTAAATATCAGCAAAAGTTATTTAAAGATAATTAATAATATAATATAACAGAACAATTGTATCTTTTGAACTTTCATGTAATAAAGTATTCAGATATTTTAAAATAGTTTGTATATGATAAATATACGAAAAAGTAGTAAAAGATTTTCTAAAGACACGGATAGTTTTTGAAATAAAATGAATTTTATTATTGTTAGAAATGCGATAGGAATTTTCGATGTACTGTATAGAAAAACATGAGAAATAAGATCATATATTGGAGACTAATGTAGAGGAAACCAAGTTGATTTTTTGTTAAGAAATAAGAAAATAAAGTATTTGGACATAGTTAGTTTGTGTGATTTCAGTATAGTAACTATGCTCTAGACTGAACACATATAGTTTAGTTTTCGTATTTTTAAACTTTTGTGTATATAAACTGAAGAAATGTTTGCACACTCCTATAATAGAGTGGAGACAGAAAGGCACTCCTCTATAGTGCTTTAAATTACTGTGCCATTATTGTCGTTTATATGGATAATACTGTATATTTTGACTACTATTTTCCTATCCTTTTTTGGACTGCACGTCAGAAAGACATTTCAAAGAAATAATGAATAAAATAGAATGCAGAGAGTATCATTTATGTAAGGATAATTTATTTCTGAATTTTAGAATTGGTAATTTTAAAAGGAAAGACAAAATATCATAAAGAGAGAAAGAACATATAATACAGTTTATAAATTAATTGAAATGAATAAGATTTTTAAAGAGAAATCTAAACAAAGTTTTTATTGTAAAGGAAAGAAATTTTAATTTAAATAATATTTAGAAAATTAATATGCATATTTATTAAGAAAATAATTCAATAGGAAAAACAATAGCAGGTATGTTAATAGTTGTAATTATTGTCGAAGAAGCTGAAGAGTATATTAGATTAATAAACACCGATAATGAACTATAAAACTTAATACCAAATGTGAAGAATTGAATTTATAGGATTCCAACTACTAAAAAAACTAGAATTTTATTGTTTTGTATAATTTTTACTACGAATGTAATTTGATAAAATTAAAAGATAATTTTAAAATAGTAGGGATACAAAGTGTAATAAAATTATATGAGAAACCATTTTGTAACAAGATAACCATAATAAGAAACCAATAATAACAAACGTATATTCTTAAGTATTTAAAAGATAAGAGTAACTAGGAAAATAAATAGATTTGATTCATTTTTATAAACTAGAAAAACTTTTGTGATAGAGAGAGGATACAATGTACAAAGAAATATTGTATTTATTGATGTTATTAATAAACTTTGTTGAAATTTATTTTAAAGTTTTGTGTCTTGTTATTTCTCCACGGCGACCCAACCTTATAATTGAAACAGACATATATTTTGCCACACAAAAAGTAAACATAAAAGTATTATAACATTTGAGAATTTATTGGTATGTTAAAATTTAAAAGACATATTATATCATTTATTGGTCAAAGCGATGCCACCATATTCATTAAAATATGCTAAGTGCCACCTTGTCGATATAAAATATCGCACTAATATTTATTTCATTTAGGAAGAAAAGATTATATTATACATTGTTGTTATTATTATTATTATTATTATTCTTGTTGTCGGAGGAATTAGACAAAATCCCTTCTGTTTACTATTTAAAGCGTAGAATAAGTAGACCGGTTTTATTTTATTTTATTCTAGTTATTTACTTAATTTTATTTAATTGAGCTAGATTCTTATTAAAGCTATAAGATAGATTATTATTTAATCGTAGGAAAAGGCTTAGAAAGCGAGAATCTATAAGTTAGTTATTTAGTATAGTAAAAAAGGGAAAGGTTAGCCATTGAGATAACATGTGGAAACCAGAGTCTACCGTCCCGCGCCTCCTGCCAGAAAAAGATATTTGTTAATTCATTTTAAAAAACCGATTTGTATTTTAAAAATTAGGCAGACATTTAATTAATACTGGATATTTCCTTATTTATTTGTTAAACTGGCAGAACCCGAAATATAAAACCTAATTGGAGGGAGGACGAGGGGGGGTAAAAAAAACATTAAAAGACAGCCAACACTTAATCAATCCCAATATCAATAATAATCAACAATCTCAAATTGTTGTCAAAGCTACCTGTTTTTAATAATAAAGGTGGAATTTACCATGACAAACTGTTTGAAGTTGCTGATTGTTATTGATATAAGGAGTAGACTAAGTGGTGAGTGGATTTTGATGATTACTTGAAAACCTATTTAGTCTTGAACGTTATTACACTTATTATATATATATAACATTATGAGGAATTTTTTAATAGAGAAGATTTTTCAGGAACTGCTATTTTTGATGCACTATATTTGTTAATCTATTAATGTACAAGATTGTTATGATTTCTAAAGTGTAAAATTTTTTTACATTTACTATCAAAATATTTATCTATTAAAGCCTTGAACATTTAAAACATAATAATTAATGCCAAGAAGAATTTGGCTTCTTAATTATAGAATTTTTTACTAACTTCAGCACTTATTGTTGTGTTATATTTTCAAAATGTTTCTCTTTCACTCATTTTAATTTTTTTCTGTAATGTTATAAAAAATTAGCTTTGACATTAAACACAAAATCTTGGTATCCTTAATCCAACGTTGTATCTCTCTTTTTTGTTGTGTATTATGCCTTTAAATGCACATTTCAGAATTTGATACTCTATCGCTGAAAATCTTAGAATGGTTTTAAATTTCAAACTATTATTTTACTTTTATAATTCTATGCATTCAAACTATTATTTTATAGTACAATTTAACTACAAAATTTTGCTGAATGTGTAAGTATAAGTAGTTTATTAGGAAATGTGAACTTTAGCAGTGCCATCTAGTGATCAATGATTACTAAAACTTTCTATAGATGTCTCTATAGAAAAAAAAAGGGAGCAAAATTCTGCTCCTAAACTTGTTTGTTGAGACATTTTTTATTTTTATTTTTAGATATATCTATTACCACAACGATATTGTAATGTTTGTAAGATTTTTATATTTTTCTACTTTTTATTTTCCTCTTTTGTATAAGTTTAAATTGAAAATTAAATTATGCAGGAAACACTGTCATAATCAAATGTTGTTTTTTCAATTGGCAGACAAGCTTTTAGTTACATTAAAAATAAAAAATATAATAAAAAGGTTTACAATTCAACTTAGAGACATTTAAAAAAATTAAAATCTTTTACATTTCTTTTTAAAACTACATTAAGATGGAAATATAACATTAAAATGTCATTCATATTTTTATGTTATGATTTATAATGTTTTGAAATGAAATGTAAACTTAAACTTAAAAATTTTGTAAATTAAATTTTTAATTATTAATTCACTAAAAAAAGTTTTATATACCTGTACAATAAATAAGAAAAACACATTCATATCCAACACGCATATATATATATACACACATATATCTGGAGAGAGTTATAAATAAAATATGTAAAAATTGACCACAGATGTCATCAATGGTGAATAAGGTTAAGCTTAAACAAACATAATTTGGGCAGAGATTTTAATATTTATTTATGTAAATAATATTTTAATTTGCGGAGATTTAGCAAGTATCTCAGTTTATTTCAATATTTATTGATGCGGATTATCAAAAGACTTTTTGGAGCTAATACATCTGCATTTGGTTTGATTACTAGAATTGGATATACTTGTAGATTTACAAAAGCTAATATTTAGACTTATAATTAGTAACTTTAGATCTCAGGTTTAGTTTTTTCTCTGAATATTAGACAGATGGATATAGGTTGGCTTAGTTAACATAAGGCCACAGAATATAAACGAAATGCAAAAAACAAACAAACAGAACTGTTAAAATTCTGGGATAATTAAATAACCCTTTGCCATTTGTTAGTTTTAATGAGGTAATTTAAGTAGATAATATTCTAGAGGTGTTTTCACTACATAATATTAAATAACTTTTTTTTTTAAAAATGTTTTTTAAAAAAAAAAATCCAACCTTCAAATCTAAAGTTTCATATGTATTACTTAAACAAAGATAGCGATTTTATCAGGATTGAATAAAATATCTTGTATCTAAAGAAAAGTTTCGAATTGATGAAGTACATATTATCGTTTTCCATTGTTGGCTTCAAGAAATATATAGAATATTTTTCAGTTAAAAAAAAACAACTAGTGATTATGAAGTTTTGTGATCACACGATGTTTATGTACAAAGAAATCATTTTTAGAAATAACTTATATTTATTATATATATGCAGAATTAATATATATTTTCCAGTTTACTGATTAATTAACACCATGCTATTAATACATCTTTAGCATCCAAATTAAAAGAAAGATTTGTACAGACAATAGATATAAATAATATATTTTTACCTCCTTCACAACTGTGCCACCAGATGGCAAGCTTTAATGACTAATGGATGTTAGAAGATAGTGCTTAACATTTTTCAATCCACTGCTGGACTTCCTAATATTGGTTTTATAGATATGAAAGATATATTATCCTGTTCATCTATGTATGAATAACAGTGTTATTGTTTTGACATTTCAGCTGGATCTGCAATCTCACTTGGATAAGGAATATTATTATAATTTAAAAAAAAAAAAAAACTATTGTAAAATGCTGCAAGAAATACATGGTGAACCATTGAAAGTACTACCAACAAAATTCAAAATTAATGAAATAAAATGTGAAAGCTTAAGGATAACAGTAGGTGAATAATCTAATATAAAATTAATGTTTGTTTTGATTAATAGGCTTTAAAGATTTTTTTAAAATGAGAGGTAAATTAGATGCTTCATCACATGTATTGCTCAAGTATGATCTCTTAAGAATTTTTATGGCATTTCTGATTTTTTTTCAGTGGTGATTGTAACATCTGTATAGAATATTAATGTTAGGAAAATATATATATATATTGTATTAAGTATCCATGAAAAAAGGAATACTGAGGATATGATAAGTGCTACTTTACTGTGCTAACACATTCATCTCATCTGCCATTAATAAGATAATTACTCATATCTTCCATAAAAGGCCATATAAATTTAATATAGTAGGTTATATACTCCCTGGTGCCTCAAAAACAAGTGAAATCTTAATACTTGATAGAATAATACTATTTTTTATATTAGTGATATATATATATAAATATAATATATTTTTATATATTAGTGATATATATATATAAAGCAAAATCTTTTTGATCATACCATGATTTTTTGTTTAAATTACATTTCGATGAAATCACAGTCACCTTTCTTAAGGCTAAGGCTGTAATGAAGAACTGTTTCATCTCAAGTAATAAGGAGATTGGAATTGCACATGAATTAAAGATGCCATTCATATGTGTATTACATCATAATAAAAAATAGATTAATAAAAAAATTGTATTTAATTTTACAGTCAGGTAATTCATTAAAATTGATTTTAGCATTAAAAAAGTGATAAAATAATGGACTTTTATAAGGCTGGAGTACACTCCACTTTATCATCACATTTATTTAAATATTTGGACTTTTTAAAATTTCAAAAGATTTAATTCATAGTTTGTAAATCATATTTTCTCAAAGTAGCTAGTGTTATGACCATGCTCAGGGTCTAAAAAATGTGATGTGAAAGCTGATGCAACCAATTTTTGATTGAAGGCATTTATATGCTGTCTAACTCTGACAAACTCATTATTACTTGGAATAAAACACTTTTTCTTACATTTTTCTTACAGCCCCAGCCTTGTCAAAGATGAATATCTTTTTTTTCATGTGTCATAGCATCAACTGGGAAGCGAACCCACTAACCCGGGACAACTGCTTGTAAAGCAGCTGTCGCTGACCTCTTGACCACCAATGCTTGACAATATTTTACCAAAAACATTAGCAATAACTCAAAAAGATTTTATTTTTATTATATAACTGTGAAAATCCTTCTAACATGTAATTTAAAATTTCTGAAAATATAATAAAGAATAATGATAAATCTGATCAAATAAAAAGGTCTGGAAATTTAATCCAATCAGCCACTAGGGGTTCTCCAAAAAATACAAACAGGTTAAAATCTAAAGCACTAAAAATTATTTTTCATTAATTTATTTAAGTATTGATAAGAAAAAATATGTATTTACACATTAAAGATTTCATTCAAAATAATTAACTAAATATTTATTTAATTTGTAAATTATTCAAGTACAATTTAACAAGAAAGAAGTCCAAAACAAGGAAGTATATCCATCACAATAATCACAAAAATGTCGTAAACATCATTGTACTCTAAAGTTCAATCTCCATGACTTAAAATCCAGTTTTGTCATTTCTTTCTTCAGTTTCTTGTAAACTTTTTAAAATAAATCACTTTATCTTATCACAAGCACACACAAAGAAATAAAGTATAAATATTATAAGCTTATTTATTAATTGTAAAAATAATTGTAAATGCTATTGACATCAGTATAGTTATTGCAAAAATCCTATGAATTGTATACAGTGCAATCATAGACCTAGCATGTCGTTAATAAATATATTGAGACAAACTGTATCTGATGGGTAAACAACACAGGAATCTGTAACCTTGATAGTGTGAGCATGTATACTTACAATTTAAAGAAAATGAGCACAGATAAAAATTAATTGTATAAATATTTAAAATAAAATACAGTATAATTTAAAAATTGATTAAATAATATTTCTTGATATTTTTGAAATATTGTAAATTATTTAAAATTAAATATAAACAGTTTCCATTTAATACAAATCTTGTGTTTGAGTTACTTCTGATTCTCACAAAAGACTATATATTTTTTTTCTCATGTGTCATAGCATCAATTGGAAAGTCAACCCACTAACCCGAGACAACTGCTTGTAAAGCAGCTGTTGCTGACCTCTCGACCACCAATGCTTGACAAGAAACTATATTTTTAATATAGCAAAAACTATTTTTGTATAAAATGAAAGTGTTTATTTGAAAGTAAATGGAAATGTAATTATAAAATTTAAATTCATTCAATTTTCTTCTATAACAGTTTTCTGTCTAAACAAAACATTTTAGTTAATCTATGTTTTGAGCAAAAATTATATTTGAGTTTTCAATTTTACAAAATCAATGTTTTTATGTCAACAATTTTTAAACTGTAGTTATTAATTTTGCAAATATATGCATTAAAAATTTCAAATAAAGGTAGAAAGGAGTATTGGTATCACTGCAATAATATGGACTAACGAAAAATAAAAGCAAAGTAATTAAGCATTAGAGTAGATTAGAGCAATTACTAGAGTTGTTAAATGTAATGCTGAAAAAATTATAATGCTTCATTTAGCGTAAAACAATATTAATGCAGGATTATATGTTTAATAGATTCAAATATCGCCTTAAATCATCAATTTTTGTCATCTTTTGCTTTTTATTGGTGTTTCTAGAGATTACAAAAATACTATTTATACCAAGTTAGATCTCACATCCAATTTATCAGCAAAAATTTTTTTAGAAAAAAAAAATATAGCAAATTTTTTGCACTAACAAGATTTTTACTATAACAATTATATCAACATTAAATCTTGATATATAATTACATAAAGATCTTGAAGATTTTCATCTACAAAGTTTTGATATTGCATGCATGCATTTTTTAAAATATATATATAATTTCCATATCTGTCAATTATTTCTACTACTTAAATAAGTAAGTTGTTGGATTCTGTAAATTATGAAGATTTTATGAGATAATCTATATTTAGATTACCTTGTTTAACCTCTACCAATCACTGATATTGGGAACTGGTTATTGGATCCTTTTTAGTAGGTTTCTCACACAACACTGATATTTTGAGATTCTATTTTTAAATTAATAAGTCATTATTATTTCAGTACAATTTTTATCATCAAATGGATGCAAAACTAGAAAAACAGTATTAAAGATAGGTGCAAGAAAGTTAAGGTTATAATAAAACAATCAGCAGTTCTATTATGTACTTTAGGGAAACCCTGTTATAACTACAAAAACATTAATATGATAATTATAATGGTCTTTAATAACATATAAAACTACAAGAATTCATAGAATTATTGAATTATAAAATAACATAATCACACAGTAGTAAAATAATTATGTCCTATAATAAATAATGCCACAGCAAACTAAACATACCCCTCAATACTTATTTCAAATTTTAAGCCTAAAGTCAAAGCCTTAAAAAAAAGAAAACAATAACCAATGCCAAACAAACTTTAAAAAAGTAATATAATTTAATTGGTGAGATGGGAAATGTTTGAAATGTGTGAATTCAGAATTAAACACATCAGTCCTCCAAGCAAAGATGTTCCGATTAAAGCCATAACTCTTTTCAACTCTATAAGTGTCAATGAAACGGCTTACATAAAAGGTAACCTCTTACTTATTCACTGTGAAGATGTTAAGTATATTGAAATCCAGGGTAGTGCAAAGAGGAAGCACTACACTAAATTATCTCAGATCTTAATAGCTAATAATGAACATTTCATATTACTTATAGAAAAAAAGATTAATCAATAATTCACTTTAATTTTTAAAAAACTCCCATCAATTGCATAACACTAGCTGAAATTCAAATACTGTAAAGTCACTATCTCATAATGATATATGAATTCAGCAGTGCTACCAGTATACTAAACACAAAGTTTGAATAAAGCAGCATAGAACTCTTAACCTATCACTGAAAATATGTTAACTGTCTTGAAGACTGTAAACAGGAAATTAAATTAGTTCAGATTGCATTAGTTATATGCTTCCCGTTTATGCTAGTCTGGATTTCAATATACTTAACATCTTCACAGTAAATTAGTAAGCGATTACCTTTTATGTAAGCTGCTTTATTCAGACTTTGTATTTCTTTTAAAGATAGCACTGCTAAATTTATTTACCATCATGAGGTAGTGATATTACTATATTTGAATTTCAGTTAGCATTATGCAATTATATATATATATATATATATATATATATATATATATATATATATATATATATATATATATATATATATATATATATATATATATATATATATATATATATATATAAAAAAAAAAAGACTTATAAATCCAATAAATAATATTATATTTCAACCAGAGGACTGGTTTTCATCAGAAAGAAAAAAATATATATATATATAAAGTAGATTAAACATAATTCAATGTATATTTAAATAAAGGAAGTAAATCATGCCCTTCCCCCCCAAGATTATATATATAGTTTTGAATTTAGAAACAATCTGAACTTGAGCTTTGGCCAAATCTCTTTCAGAAGAAAATATTAAAATCCTTTCATAACAAACTATAGCAATAAATCTCTCATTTCCATTACTCACTCAATGGATAAAACAAGCAGAACCCTATACTCTATTGCCATCTACTATTTGAAAAATCAGTCATTACCATACATTTTATTGCATTTAAATCCTCATTCTCAGACTAATTTATGGCCTTTAGTTTTATTAATGAGGATTTGAGATTGAAAGCTGGAAGCAAGACCGTTAAGGAGCCAGCAAATTCCAAAATCCATTTAAAGATGGGGATTTAATTGTAATAAAGATATGATAATCTTTGATCTTAAGATTAGTGAAAATGGCATTATCATATAGAGCCACACTTGTTTTAACTTTCACGATTAAAAAGGGAAGATTGATGCATGGATTTAAAGCTGCTGAAGATAGACTAATCCAACTGGAGATTACAGGATAATGCTATGGACATTTACTATTCAAAAATTGGTCTATTTGGTCTTAAAAAATTATATCAAATTTTGCCTCCCAATTATTTCGTCTGTAGTTAAGGATTATTGTGAAAAATATAAAATTCCTTTTAAAATTTTATTAATATTTTATAATGATCCGAATTGCTAACAATTTGTAATTGAGATCAACAAAGAAGACAAAGTTTGTGTTCTCCCTCCAAATGTTATTGCTTTATTGCAGCTTATAGAGCAGAATGCTATTCCAATGTGATATTTGAGGACATGTACAGAACCTGTAGTTATAGTAGATAATGAAGATTTCAGTAAGAAAGAAAATCATAAATTTATTTTTGAAAAACCTTGAGTAAAATGAAAACTATCAGAATAAAAATTATCAGAATAAAAACTATCAGAAAATTATGGACTGAAGGAAAATAAACTAATTTGAAACTTAGATAAAAACAACTAATGCTTTCTTTTACAGACATGTTTGAAGAATGTTAAACCATGAAAGCAACTACTACAAAAGTTGTGAACAGGAATTTATTAACAAAATTATAAGTAGAGGCAGAAATTATAGGAGAATTGCTTGAGTCAAAGATGAAAATATTCTAGAGATTGATAAATAGATAAATCTGTTAGTAATCACTTTAAAGACACTGTTCAACTGCTTGAGAGTAGATAACTAAATAATTAAAAGAAAATGCAAAAAAAAAAAAGAGAACACTATTGCATTTTGAAAAATTTCATAATTAGTTTTAATATAAATTGCTGTCCAAAACATTAAATAGCCTATTGCAAAAAACTTCTTAGAAATAAGAAGCAGATTTCAATGCAAAAGGGATTTTTTTTTTTTAATTGAACATTCATTCAAAGGAATGGAAATAATTTTACTAAGACTTTACTTTTGCTTACTGGATGAATTCTTATATATTTTTTTTCTGTTGATCTTAATTTTTATAGCATTCAATATATATTGCATGATTAGTTATTTACATTTCTTATAACTTCCAACTTTTAATTTAGCCTCATTAAGGTAAAAAAAACCCAACATAAACCAGTTCGGAAAAGAAAATTTGAATGCATTACCCTCTGATATAGTCTCTGTTAATGCAATCTTACTATAGACAGTTCTATAATAGTGAGCTGTTCTTGTTTATCATAAACTGGATGAAATAAAGCAGTAAGAGATTTGTTGTTATTATTAAAATTCCTCTCGGGGGGGGGGGAGGGTGCTTTAAAATTTATACATAACTAAAATGATAAAACATATAGTTACTAATTTTAAATCAGATTTATATAAACGATTGGGATAGATTGATTTGGGTTCATACTTTAAATTATTTTGAATTGTAGTCGTTTCATTTTAATAGTAAAATAGAGTTGGAGATCCTTGCTAGACATATAACTGTGTGACTCCTAAGCTTTGAAATCCAAGCTTTATTGATAAAGACAAAAATGAAAAATCAGTCTGTGGATGGGATTTTAATGCACTACCGTCATTACTTCACTTTATTATAGATGGCACTAGAATAGTGAGCTGCTTTCACTTCATCAGATATTTTTATAAACTAAAGAATTAAAAGATTTATTGCTTTATTATTAACATTATTAGAAGAAAAAAATATTAATAAAGAAATGAGGTAATGAAATATATAATTATTAAACCGGCAGAAGACATGCATAAAAATACAAAGGAAAGTTGACTTGGTTTAGAATCTTAAGATGTTTTAAATTTCAGACTTTTAATTTGAATATTAAAATTGATTTAAAAGTAGCTGCTGATGCATAATTTGAAACTTTGAATACAACCTCATTGATAAAGATAAAAGCCAGAAAGTGGTTTGGAGATTTATGTTTTATTGCATTGCCATAGGATAATGTTATTAAAATAGAGAGCTGGGCTTTTTTTATCATATATTTCTAAGTTTTTTGTTTTTATCAGTGTGTCTTTCATGATAGTATAACTCTTTCACTATCTCAAAAATCAGATCAAGCTTCTATCACACATTCCTGAAATTATATGAACTTAGACATATAGAAAAGATAAATGACCCCCAAAATGTGAATTTGTGCTGAACCAATACTCAAGAGTTGTTTCATACCACAATCTCTTACACATATCTTCTCTACTTTGTTTAGTATTATGAAGATAGTGAATTCCCATAGTTAGATTACAAGTGTCAAATTTTATACTTTCACAACTTTAAAAGACACCACTTTGTGTAAATATATTAATGATTATTATTAAACATTTATTAAACTAGAGATTATCCTAAGCTTAAATATATACCTTATTTCTCACTTAATGATAGTATATCTATAAAAGGATCAATGCCTTGGTCTACTTGCCTATGTAGACAATTTCAATAATTTTCATTACATCATTCTCATTACACCATTCTTTTTTAATGTATTCTAAAAGGGTATACAATTCATTACCCTGTAATATATATTTTCAAGGTTTTTGTTTTTACCAGTATATCTTTTACTTAAGATCAACACTATATAACTAACTACTCATCAGCTCAGAAATCAGACCAACCCTCTATCTATTTTTGCATCCATTCTACTTTTTCATGTGAACAATGCTATAATTTAATTTTATATTCACATCTTTAGATATACTTAAATGTAACTTCATATATATATATATATTTCAAACTCCTATTTCATCATATGTTCCTGAAATATTTGACCAAAGATATAGAAAAAAGATAAATGATCTCCAGGTTGCACATTTCATTCTACCAGAACTAATCAGTCAGCACAGATCCCAATTTCTTACACATGAACTTTATCACTTGTTAAATATTATATAGATAGAATTTTACTATAATTAGATTACAAGCTGCACTTACAACAGTGACACAATCCATTTTATATTAATATAATAATGGTTATTAATAAACATTTATTAAACTAGAGATTATCCTTAGCCCAAATAAACACTTTGGAATTTTACTGAATGAATAGTATCTCTATAATGTTATAGAGATATCATCATCTGAGTTTTCTTGCCCATTTTTACAGCTTCTCTCACACAATCACTTTTAACACATTGTGGAGGAGTGTTCTATCCATTGCACTGGAATATATATTTTCACATTTTTTGTTTTGATCAGTATATCTTTCATTTTAGCTTAATTCTATTTTAACTATTATCATGAATTAATATCATTAGAGTAGAGAGCTGGTTTTCTTTTATTATATATTATTTTAAAATAAAAAAAGTTAAATGATTTATTATTATTGGAAAAGGAAATAAACTTTTGCTTACTATGCTGTATCAGGTTTTATCCTATTGTATTATATATAACTTGACAAATTATTTATACAAACTTATTCATTTTATAACAGGAGAATCTCACTTTCTTTATATTATATATGTAGTCAGCACTATATAAATAGGCTATATATTACAATGATTTATTATTATAAATACTATTGTTATACATATAAGCTTATTAAATTAGGTCATGTGACATTTAACTTGATTTTTTTTTTTTGTAATATTATAAATACTCTATAATCAGAATAAATATCTTTATAATAAATACACTCTGCCAAAAAAATAATTCAACTTCTTCATTAACATAGAACTTAAGACATGGATCTTTGTAACAACATCACAATTCCAACAAATTTATCAGTAGGACATTAATTAACACATTAATATACTCACGTTATCCTAATTAAAAATAATCCCACAAAAGTTATCTTTAATTTTGATACAAATATAAATCTCAAAAAGTTTTAAATTACATACATCAACGCAAATATATGTAATATTTTTTATTCACTATTCAATTATTTATTAGATCAAGATGACAAATTCATTTATAAAATCAAAAGAAATAATTTTTTTTCTTTGTGATATTTAAAAAAAAATTTCAAGGCTTTTAGAAATCTCAGATTTTTAAATAGATTCAATTACATTTTGAATTAAAAGTGTCAAACTAACTCAACCCATATTTTTGACACCACCCACTGTAGCTAAATACAGTAATAATTATTAATAATCATTTATTAAACTAGAGATTGTCTCTAGCACAGATATAAACTTTAAAACTCAAAGATTAATATATCTGATTTTTAAAATTAAGCATACACACACGGATTTAATCACATTTCTCTAATCACATTTCTCTATTCCACGTGTTAATAACATCTTTATAAATACATTAAATAACCTCAATACCATCACATATTCTTTTAATTTCATATAAATAAAGATACAATGAAAGACAAATGATCTTCAAATGCATTTTATGCTGAACCAACCCATGAGTGCTAGTTCAATGCAAAATGCATCTTGGGAGTCATTTGTTTTTTATTGTATCTTTATATGAATTTAAAAAAAATATGTGTAGTATTAAGGTTATTTAATATATTTATAATATATAGGGTATATGAGCACATATACCCTATATATTACATATATAAATACGGGTATATAATAAGTCTGTGTGTTTCAGTTATTACATAACATAGATGTCTGCCCATCCATTGTATATGTATTAAATGGATTATGTCCTGTACATGAGGGCTCAGATTGATCTTAGGTCAACATGGGGGGTGACAAGAATCTCGGCCTCAGGGTGGCCTTTGAGCATTCCATCATCAGATTTTCAATTGGATGCACGGTTTAGGAGTGAGTTGGAGTGTGGAGTAGATTGAAGCCTGTCCATTAAAGTATGAGGATTGGCTATCTTAATATATATCTGAGCACTTATAGCATATATGTGTAGAGATGGTAATCTGGACCAACTGATGATTGCTGGTTTAGCATGAAATACATATATTGGTGATTATTTATCTTTTCAAAATATATGTGTTCAAGTGTATCAGTGTTATGAGATAGTGTGAAGAGTGGTGGCTCCTCTGAAAGTCTGTGTTCATATACCATATATATTACATATATAAACACGGGTATATAATAAGCCTGTGTGTTTCAGTTATTAATATATTTATATAGATTCAATTGCAATTAAACATTGCTTTTTGCAGAATATTAGCAACAGCCTTCAACTTCTATTTGATATATTTCAGTTTTATATATAAAAAAATAAAATTTTAAGCTTCATCTTTATATATATTTTTTCATTATAAATGTTAAGATTTTTCGTCTACCTAATGTGTGTAAATTAAACAGTAACACGAAATTATTGAGTACGAGAGCCATCTTCCAATCAATTTAATCAAGAGTATTCGTTTCATTTTAATTTGTTTATTAATATCTTAACTAATTAGCTTTTTAATATATATATATAAACTAATTAGCTTTTTGCTACTTTTAAGATTTGTTCTATTTTATTAGAAGTACTATTTTTATGTTTTTAAATTAAATCTGTTTTATCACCTCTTTTCATTTACTTTATATAAGTATATAGATAAGACTGAAGTCTTATTTTTCAATAAAATAAAATTAATCATCCTAAGCTTATATTAGATAAATTTAGGTTAATTACTTTTTTAATTTTTAAATAAGAATTGGAAAATTCTTAAAATATCTGAAATATTTTTCAAGACCTATGTTAAACTTTGAGGGATTTTTTTTATCGTTCTTATAATAATGTTTTTTTTTTTTGTAAATGAAAATTATGGCCTCAACACCTAAATGGCCTCGAAAGTAAATTACAAAGGGGGTGAAAATAAAATTCTAAGTTTAAAAATAAACATATTATTATCTGTTGTTTTCTTTCACCAATTATTTATAAGATTGTGAATTAGCTTTACTTTCTTATTCCTCTTTAGATACATTTTTTATCAGAAATAATTTAAAATTGTATTCTAGAAAAAAAAAAAAAAAGAAATCAAATTTTAAAGTTAAACGAGCTTTTAAAAGCATTCATTACAAAATATTTACAAATCATTTTTAACTAACAGACTAAATGCTTTAATTTAGTGTTTTCCCGAAGGTTTGTGATGATGGTATTTTAGTTGTATTTTTATATTGGATTATTTCCATCATCTAATATGAGTATTGAATGTCTTTAGAAAAATTTAACTTTATTTAAATATTCCAAATACATTCAAGAATCTAAGGGTCCAGATTCTATTCCCATGCTAGTACTGTCACCGAACAGAACAACAACACCTGAAGAAGAGGGGGGAATAATACTTCTCGAAATGTTGCGCATATACTAATCTGTGTGCTATTACTAATTGAACGTATATGGGATATTTAAACAAAGTTAAATTTTTCTAAAGACATTCAATACTCATATTAGATGATGGAAATAGTCCAATATAAAAATACAAATGTTTTAATTTTTTTTAATACTTTATATCGATTCTTTTTGCCAAAAAATATAATTATCTAATTACTTTATAAATCAATTTTTGACGTAAGTTATTTTTGATGTAATAAATAATACTCCAAAGATTATTTGATTTTACAGTTCTTTTTTTAATTATAGATATTAACATTAGTCATTAAAAATATATATATTTCTACTTTTTTACTTCAAATAAAATCATTCATCAGAATTTGTCTCGATTTCTCCATCTCTTCATGAATTATATAAATCTACTAATTAAAATTTTAAAAAGTTCCACAACTTGTTTAATTTTTTATATTGATACATAAAGTTTTACTTTATCTTTGTCAATCATTTTAAGGCATCACAAATATTTAAACAATTATTGCCTACTTGAAAATGTTCATATACTAATGGAGAATTCATTTTAGATAATGTATTATTGATCCTGCAAAACATTTCTTTCTATTATAATTTCTATAAAAAACTTCTTTGTCATTCTGCAAAACCTCTTTAAAATAAATTAAACACAAATTCATTAATTTTCTAGTCAATAAAGTACAAAACAATGGAAACCCCATTATTTTGATTTTAATAATATTTTTATCATAAGGGCTTAGTATTTTAAAGATGTCTATAAAATAAACCGCATTTATATTTAAAAATTTAGTTCTTAGTTATTTTATTTCGCTTAATAATTTAACTTTGACTGCAAAAAGAAGTTCGCTATTAATTGAAAAAAGATTTTTTAATCTCACATTGACGCCTTAAAGAAATAGCTCGATTAATTTCCTAATGACCACTGGACAAGTTCTTGTAGTTGCTGCTATTATTACTATGTGATTACTCATGCAGGAAATAAATATGAATGGCCTACTCAAGCAATATGCATAAACCAGCATGATAAGTTTACACTTGTGAATTTAAGATCAACAACGCCACTGTCTTCCTTCTCATTTACCTAATAATTTTTAACTGAAATATTAATTTTTGTGAAGACAGGATGAAAGTCTATGAGAATAATTTTTTAAAATAAATATTGAGACCTTTATTTCTAGAATGGAATAATTTCATCAGTCAAGACAATAGTTGGTAACTGAATGCAGAGAGTGTTAAAAACTCTTTGATTGTGGATCTAGAATATTATGTGAAGTCAAATTTTTTTTAACTATTTGCAAGTAAGACCCCTTTAACATGATGGAAGATTGGTGAATTGCACAAACTGTCTAATAGTAAATGAAACATTATTGGATTTTGTGTAGTTAGAAGAAAAGTTGAAACACAATTGATTTACAAAGTGGACATATAAAGACATAAGTATTGGAAGCACAAGTAGAATGGAATTCATTATAAATTAAAAAAAGGAAAATACTGTGGTTACTGATATACATTAGACAAAGTGGTTATACAGTATTTTACAGTGATTTTCTCAGAAGATGAAAATGACAAATATTAACTATAAATATATTATTCAAATTATTAATACCCATGAAAACATATAGATTAAACTTGAATTGAGTACTTTGGATAGAATTAATTTAATATTAAAAGGAAAAATGCTTAGGTCTTTGATAAAAAAAGGTTTTTAATGAATACGTATTACCAATTCTTATTTATGGATCTAAGACTTAGCCACTCAATAGAAAAGCAATACAGAGATTTAAGACCTATTTAAGAAAGTATGGAGAGATGTATGTTAAAGTAGTAAGAAGAGATCAAAAATGAAAACATGAATTAGAGATCAAACAATTATCCCTGACATATTTAAAAAAAAGAGTCTAAAGTGATAATGGGCTGGATATATTGCTATGCTAGAAGAGATGATAAAAAATAGATAGTTGAAATTTAAGAAACCACAAATGAAATGGAAGGCTGCACTAAAATGTTTTCTGATGACTCATAAAAAAGAAAGGCTAGGATAAGAGAAACTGGATGAAACTTTTAGAGAACTTCATTGTGTAGTAAAATAATAATGGTTGAAAATGATGTAACAAATTCTACATTTTCAATCTTAAATATATCTTTATGACCAGATAATATCATCTAGAAAAATCCATTATTTTAATTTCTTAAATGAAGACAATTTTCTTCAGAAATATTACCAAATTCACCACTTCCTTTACTTCTCTGTAATATCTTATATATTAGTACATTTTATCCACTCCTTTAAATACTGTTTAGCAACAATCTTTTATTGATCTATATTCATGCACAAACTTAAGTTTTGACTGTTCTGCAGTCTTCTTCAAATCCACTTTTATTTTATTTATTTTTTAAATTAAAATAAAAGTGGATCTGAAGAAGTAAATTAAAATAAAAATGGATCTGAAGAAGATGGCAGGGCAGTCAAAACATAAGATTGTGCATAAATATAGATCAATAAAAGGTTTTGCTAAAAAGTGTTTAAGGTAGTGGATAAATTATATTTGTATAATTTTCTTCCTTGATTTTGAGATTTCAGACAAAGCTTCAATAAGTAAATTAAAGAATAACTCTTTGTTTAATATCATGTTCATTCAATATATTTGTATTTTCTTTTTGTCTATATTATATTTACATAAAACCTATATATTTTATCTGAAATTTATTTTCAGCTCTTTTAATATTATGTGTGCGATTACTGAAATGAACTTTTGTTATTATTTTGAAAATTCTCCTTTTAAAAGAACCGTGATTACAAACTTTTGAGACTCATTATGGTAAAATAATATAAGATTAATCTTAATATTTATACTGTTTTAGATCTCATTCACAATCTAAAAATAATATATATGTAAATTGTATTAAGAAAACAAGTTAGAGTTACATCTATTGTATTTGGTAATAACTTAATATACTTTTTTAATTAGTTAGGTCAATGTTTGATTCATGTTAGTATTGATTAACTACACTCTTTGATAAGCTTTTACTATAATATGTAATATGTAATCTGAATCTGAACTTTTTCATTACTTGATGAATTGATCATCGTCAAGTATGATGAGTGATATCTGAGTTTATACTGAAGGAATTATTAATTATTATTTTTCTTTTATGTTGTTATACTAGTAATTGTTTTTTTTTTTATAATCAAAATCTATTTTATAAATAATTAAAATTATGTACATATTCCATTGTCAAATTTGTACATTGTATTAAAAAAAAAGTAAAACAATAATTTAATGTTCTATAATAACAACTGTAAATTATATAACAATAAAAAGATTAATATTAAGAAGAATGTGAGACAGTGTGATTCCACATTTCTAAAGATTTTTCCAGCAATGCTATAAGAAGTATTTTGTGGATTAAAATGGGAAGCTAAGGCAGTAAAAGTAAATGGAAATTACTTAATTCATCTAGATTTTGTAGATGATGCAGCAGTTTTTTTTTTGCAAATAATGCTTTAGAGCTTCAGGAAATGTTGCAAAAGTTATCAGATGAAAGTAAGAAAGTAGATTAAAGATAAATGTTAAAGACACTAAAGTAATGTTTAATGGATTTTTTCAAAAGAAGAAAACAAATATTGATAATGATGAGTTGGAAGAAGTTAACAACTACAAATATCTTGGTCAAATTATTACTACAGATGGAAACATAATGGATGAAATTAATCATAGAATTAAACTTGGTTGGAGTACTTCTGGTAGAAATAACTTAATATTAAAAGAAAATATGCCTATGTGTTTGAGAAGAAAGAGTTTTAATAAATATGTTTTATCAATTTTTACTTATAAATCTGAAATGTGGACACTTAAAAGAAGAGCAGTATAAAGACTTCAGACCATTCAAAAATATGAGAGATGAATGTTAGGAATAACAGGATAGATTAAAAATGAAATATATAGGTGAGAGAATAAACAGGTGTTACTGTCATCATTAAAAAAATTAAAAGACTGAAGTGGAGTTGGGCTGGACATATTCTAGAAGAGATGATAGTAGATGGACAGTTGAAATTTTAAACTGGATTCTAAGAGGCCACATCTAACATGGATGAATGAAATAAGGAAGTGCTGGGGTGATGTGGAGAAGAAAGACTAGAAATAGGAAAAGATGGATTAAACTCAAAAAGATTTTCATACTCCAATGGATCGATAAAGGTTGAAATAATGATGATGATGATGAATAAATGTAAAGAATTGAAGCCTAAGAAATTAAAAGAAAACAAATTAAATAAATCATTCTATAAAACAAAAAAACTTAGAAATGTAAAATTAATATAAATATTTAATAAAATACTTTATTTATAGTAATTTAATTAATTTCAAAATAAAATAATAGTTCATACTTCATTGAAATCATTGCAGACATTATTAAAATTACATTTTCAAATAATATTTTAAACATAAAAATTCTAAACAATATATAAAATAATAATAACAAATAACATTTTAATAACTGATGAGGAATTTTTAAACAAATTTAATAATATTAACAAAACAATTTTTTTGACAATACCTGACGTTAAAAATCTATAATTCCAACAACAATAACCTATACTTAATAAACAGATAATCAAAAACTCAAGTCACCCTCATTTTTCAAGGATTACATTAATAATTCAAATACTGGCTTCACAGATATTTGCGTGAATAAAGTAATATTAGAATACTCTACAATTTTATTTATTTTGTATCTATTAAATGAAATGAGGAGTATATGTAAGCGGTTTTCTAGATTTTCAACAATAGATGGCTGAGAAATTTTTGTCCATAAATGTGTGATAGAAGAAGAATTTATTCATAGGTATAATTTTATCACTCTAAATCCATCTGTTATAAAGATGAGTAATCAAGGGAAATCTGGTTGTAAGGTCAATTTAATATCTAGGAAGACTTTTTTAAAGCACACACAGTGGTCAATTTTCTTTTTTATACAATGAAGTTAATGATTGAAAATATCAATGCTCTACATTTTAAATTCAGGCCAATGTGCACAGTTATGTAGGCCTAATATTAGATTAGAAACATATTTTAATAACTTTAGTTATATGTTTTGATAAAAAGAATAGTATACACAAAATAAAGAATCACATAAGTACTACATGATAAATAAATCTCTAGGATATACTTCAGTCTATTGATCATAATTAGTGATGAAAAAATTATGTATCAAACAGCTACTTTAATTTATTTTCCACTATTGAGGCTAGTAATTAAACTTGTTTGAACAGTTATATAGGTCTAACATTTAAGCATATATTTTAGGAAGAACAGTTATATACTGTCATGGATCACTTTTGATTTTCTAGAAAAAGAAGAATATATTTCAGACATAACATCCAATGCTTCTAACTGACAAATTTCAATGTTCATGTCTGTTGATTACTCATACTTAAAAGTAACTTAATAAAAATGGAGTCATAAATCTCACATGAGCCCACTGTTCTTTTAAGGTTGTAAAATATAAACAAAGAGCTTTGCTAATTGCTCAAAAAGCTTTGTGATAAATGCTTAGCAAGAGAAAGCATTTAAATTATCTCCATCTGAAAATTACACCCAATCCTCTGACCAATGGTTTCATGCTTTTGGCATTCCTTGGAGAGGTTCTGGGATAGTTTCAGATACTAGATCTAAAAATAACAACGCAAAGGCATTATTTACTTAAGAGTTAACCATTGAGTAGAAAATCTGATTCCTACTCAATAGTTAACTCTTAGATAAATGTTGGATTTGGGTTGATATTTTTAGATCTAGTATCTGAAACTATCCTAGTGATTGTCTAAGGATTTGCCAAAAGCATGAAACCATTGGTCAGAATATTGGGTGTGGTTTTTAGATAGAGATATTTTAAATGCTTTCTCTTGCTAAGCATTTATCACAAAGCTAGTTAAGCAATTAGCAAAGTTCTTTGTTTAAAAGTAACTTTTTTAGAGGAAAGTGATACAATAGTTTATTACTCCTTATGCAGCTATAGCATGAAAAATGAAAAACAAATCACGTGATGATTCTTCTAAATTTGGGATATTAGATATTAAATTTTTCTGACAAATGACTTGGGTTAACATTCAGTGTATCATCGCAACAAACACAATATATGATTTTAATATATAATTTACATTAACTTTCATTCTATTTAGTTGATTTAAATAATTGTACAAATAGTAATAATTTATATTATTATCATTTACTTAAAAAAAAACAAAAAACTTTAACCCAAATGAGACTTGATTTTTATAATGAATTTGTGAAATTATATACTTTCCACAATTTTTGGAGTATAACATCTGAATACAGTAATCATACATTAGTTTTAAAATTATGGTAGATTCAGACAAGAATTTTAACTATGGCTTCTGCAGTAAGTACATTTTTATTACGATTTACCTAGCATTTTCGAATATTTCCTACGATGGTTTAAAATGTTAATGAAAAAAAAAATACAACTAAGTTTATTTAAACAAAAAATAGAGATAGCTATTAAAAGGTTCTTTATATTTATATTTAAAAAAGTGAAGCAATTCCTTTTTTTCTTTTTAATCAAAAAATAAATAAAATATAAATCTTTTAAAGCATTTAAAAATATTTTTTAACACATCTCTTTGTACTACAAGAGAGAGTTACTTTAAAATTAATTAATTTTAAGTATAAATCACTGTTTATTTCTTTTTTCGATTTAGAAACACATTGGAATGTCGATCTGTAATTGGAAATTGCTTTTATTTACTTTTACATGTTAGACTTTATTGATTCTTTTAGTCTTTTGTAGTTCTAAAAAAAAAAAAAAAGCGTTTACAGAAATTCAGCGATTGTAACTAAAAATCGTTTTATATTCTATAAGGTAAAAAAAAAAAAGAAAAAAGTAATTTTCCTTGACTTATTAAAATTTATTAATCTTTATATTTTATAAATTTTATAGCATTACCTATTAATTATTTTCGCAAAAATTATTTCTCTTTTGAAAAAAAAATGTAATCACTAGATGGCATAAATACATAAATCCCCGACAACACGAACTTTAAACTAAATTTTTAAATCCTTTTTGCTGCCTTGAGTGTTTAAATACAAATTACTTATATAACTATTTTGGAAAAATATATTTATTTAATATCATCAAATTTTTTTTATCACTATGCTGCATACATTTTGAAAATCTTTTAAAGTTTAATCTAGTTTTTCCAATCTGAGTTTGTTTTTTTGTATCATTCCAACGATCTTTGTAACTGATCAATCTATCTTACTATTGATCTTTTTTTAGGTTTTTACATTTTTTAAAGATCCAATTTAAGACCTAAATTAACCATTCATTGATATCATATTCTAGTTAATTGTTTAGTTCCACTTTATGTTAATTTTTTAATTTTTTTAGTGACATGTATTTATTTTTTATCTCTATATTTCACTTTCTTATTATTATTACCAACATATATCTTTCCAAAGTTCGTTGTTGTAGAAGAATCGGTATTGCTCTTCTATTAAATCCCAAAATCTCAGATCCATAAGTATATATATATGTTAAAATCCACTTTTCTAGTATAAAGCTATATTTTTTTGTGAAATTGTTTTTACCATTCAATGTAAGTTTAATTCTATAACTAATTTTATGTATTATTTTCCATTTGCTTTAGTAATCTGAACAAATTATTTACAAATGTTAATATTTTTCTGAGATTTTACTATGAATCATTCATTGTCTTCTTCTTTTTTGAAAAGCCACCGATTATTACTTTAGCCTTTTTTTTTAACAATTATTTTTGCTTTCATAGGATGACTCTTGTAGAACTCTTTAAAAGTTTTTAAAGATTATTTGTAAAAACCTATCACAGTAACTGCAAAATCTACATAACTAATTTTTACTTAAATAAGGCTACAACCTTAGTACATGCACATTGAGTGATGTGATGCACTGTGACTTCTCCTTATATGGAGTCAGGAATCTTTCAGCAACCATGCCCAGAGAAACCTGTTAGTCACTTTGAGCCTCTTTCCATTCCCCACCCCAAGTTTTTCCATATTCTTGAGTGCTTAATTTATTACAAGAGAAACCTCTACAAATCTAAATGCAAGATTCGACTTTATAAAGATAAGAGCAGCCTTCTTATCTACAACCTATTTTTTAATTATATAGGCAATTCTAAAGCATTTTGATTTGGGACCATGAAGTTAATAAATTCTTCACTGATTAAGTCCACTATTTTTTTGTTAAACATTAACGATCACAAAATCTTTTGATTTACAATGAGTTAATAGTCAGAACTTAAATTTAGAAATGTTTTGAATCAATTTAAAGTTGTAAATATTAATTCTTAGCAAGCATAATACTTAAATAAGGCTATAACCTTAATACATGCACCTTAAGTGCTTAATTTATTACAAGAGAGACATCTACAAATCTAAACTCAAGATTCAACTTTATAAAGATAGGAGCAGCTCTTTTATCTTCAACATATTTTTGCAATTATATAGGCAAATCTAAAGCATTTTGATTTGGGAGTGCTCAATCCGCATGTACTAAGGTTATAGCCTTTTAAAGTCTTTCATGGTCACATTAATAACGAATTAATATTTACTACTTTAAATTGCTTCAAAATATTTCTAAATTTAAGATCTGACTATTAACTTGTTGTAAATCAAAAGATTTCATGGTCATTAATGTTTAACAGACAAATAGTGAATTTAACCAGTGAAGAATTTATTAGCTTCATGGTCCCAAATCAAAATGCTTTAGAATTGCCTATATAATTAGAAAAATAGGTTAAAGATAAGAGGGCTATTATTATTTTTATAAAGTCAAATCTTGCATTTAGATTTGTAGCAGTTTCTCTTGTAATAAACTAAGCACTCAAGAATATGGGAAAACTTGGGGTGGGGAATGGAAAGGGGTTCAAAGTGACTAACAGGTTTCTTTGGGCATGGTTGCTGAAAGATTCCTGACTCCATGTAAGGAGAAGTCGCAGTGCATCACATCACATCACATCACATTACTCAAGGAGCATGTACTAAGGTTATAGCCTTAGTTAAGTATTACATACTGACAATTATGCTTAATAAAAATTAATATTTATAACTAATTTCTATTTATTTATATTCTTTTAGTTTTTCATTTTAATCTATAAAATACTTTCAGTAAAACTGCTATAGAAAGCT
This sequence comes from Epiperipatus broadwayi, assembly GCA_028023455.1. NCBI lineage: Eukaryota > Metazoa > Onychophora > Udeonychophora > Euonychophora > Peripatidae > Epiperipatus > Epiperipatus broadwayi. The sequence continues at coordinate 442,062 of JAQFVV010000250.1, forward strand.
TTGGAGAGATTGGATCACTGTGTTTTACATCCTCAGTAAGTTCATTTTATCAATGAAAAATGTATACATATATTAGAATTTGGTAATATTACGAGTTTAGGGTTTATGTTTTCATATTCCAAAACGTTAATCATGAGCCAAAATTCTCATAGAATCAAATTGCATTCACCAGTTGATATATTCAAAGCATAATGCCAACATATACTCTTTAGCAGTTTTATAAATTCTCTTAATATTTGTGTATAGAATTTAGCTGTGCTTTAAACAGTTTTCAATGCATTTTTTTTTTTCTTAAATCTAAAGTTCTATGTAGATGAATTGTAATATACTTAGAAAAGTTCTAGTATGGAACTGTCAGGAAAATGTGAGTGTGTTTAATTAAAAAAACAGATATATTAATCTTTAGTTAAAGTTTAAAGTTTTATCTGGGCTAGAGATAATCTCTATTTAATGAATGATTAGTGCTAATCATAATGTTTTTATCAAAAATGATCTGTGTGGAAGTTGTGAGTGGAGTAAGTTTGGCACTAGTAAATTAAAATATAAGAATAATAAAGTTCCTGTATGGTACCATCAAAAGAATGAAAGATCATTAATTCATAATGATTTTTGTTTCATCTTTATTAACTATCATCTCTCTATATTTTTATAATACTAAGGGATATCTTAATCATTTTAACACTTCACAGTAGAGTTTCACGAATAATTTTTCTATTATTTCACCTCCTTTTTTTAAAATATCTGTAATAATTGAATTAAATTATTTTTTTTTATTTAGCTTTGTAGGTAATTAACTATTAACAACATTTTCAAAAAAACCTACAGCGATTTCAGCCTCTGAATAGACACTAGAAACTTTATTCAGTCCTTAAAATCTGCTAGTGTATCGATAAATTTGATCATCATTAACTATATGGTTCATGGTCTGTGCTTGTTCACATTTACATAGATTAGTGACTTTGAAATTTCTTTTATGAGGCAGATAAGCATAATGACCATGGATAGTTCTGAATTTATTGATGAAATGTCACTTGCACTTATGAAGATAAAATCTAGTTGACCTAATTGTTAGATATGGGGAAAAATCATCTTCGGAACTTCATAAAAAGTCATTTTTTACACAATAATTTTTTCACTGCATATACTTGGTTGCAATCTAAAAACAGATTTTTAATTTGAAATGAATCCCAGGTTGGGAAACTGTACCTCCAGTCATTGGCATATCCATCTACTTAATAGTTTTTTATACATTTTCTGTAAGATAACATCTCATCTGATATATGATGGAAAGATATGTAAAATAACAAAATTTCACTGAGCTGAAATGAACATCGGTGTGGCAGTGATATTTCTTATGGTAATATTTAATAGAGGAGTTACAAACACAAAGTTCATACAGGGATACAGGGTTCACACCAAAATATACAAATGCTAAAAAACCTTTTTATAAAGTACCTGCATCACAATCACAAATTTATCATCCAGCTTTCCAAATAAATTATTTTAAGATTTTAATTTTGATCTGATCTTATTTTTATACGGAGGAAAGCAGTGATTAGATTTTGTAGTGATAGTAAAAGAATAAACTTATTCTAATTCATACTTATCACTTTATGTTCTTCTGAGAAAATTCATTGGATATATAAATTTAGACTTGTTAGGAAAGGTATGTGCATAAAATCCCTATCTAGTGCCTACTCATCCAATATCCCCAGACTAGTTTCTAGCTTGTGGCGTCAGTCAAAAGCCTTGACTCTAAGTATTTTATAAGTCTAGAATTTTAGCTTGTGAACGTTTTTTAAACATTTGCTAAGTAGATTTTGGTACAAGTAAAATTTTAAATGAAAATAGAACTATAAAAAAGTACACATGAATTTTAAATAACATTTGAATAGTATGTATTTTTTTATTATAAATTTTACAGTTAAGATTATGTTAATAATATTCAAACAAGTTTTTAATAATTAATGTAAATTAATTCACCATATTTTTCTTTATAGTTAAAAATCTCTCTGGCTTCTATTATACAAAATTTTGCAAAATTTTTTTTTAATTAAAAAAAAATTATTAATAACAAACTATATACAAATATTAATATACTTACAATAGAATCAATTTATGCTACATAAGTAAAAGTTTGATAAAACTATAATGATAAACAATAAGTTGTTTAACTTATTGATGTGTAATCAAAATTTGAAGAATGTCATATCCTAATATAATCATGCTGACTAAACTGAAGAAGAGTCCAGACATGCTTGTTTAGCTAACAATATTGGATAGGATTTAATACCTATATGTAGATAAATTATAATAAATAAAAATATTATATGTAACAGCTATATATATATATATATATATATATTGTTATTTATTATAATTTAAATGAAAAAAAACCTAGCATAATGGACTTTATTGATTCCACTTTTGATGATGATACATATATTAAAGTTGATTTTTCATGAAGCTAAATAGTCCATAAATGTAAATCACATGATATTAGACCAAACTTATGAATATCAGGAATCTTAGATCAGAATGAAAGGTAGATATTTACCATTTATTCATATAATTTGTCAACAAATTGAAGATTTCTGGTGTTGGTGAATTTAAGCTATTATCTATCTATCCATCCATCTATTCACTTACCCACCTACCTATCTATCTATCTACCAACCTATCTACTGACCAATCTATCTATCTATATCTATCTATCTATCTATCTATCTATCTATCTATCTATCTATCTATCTATCTATCTATCTATCTATCTATCTATCTATCTATCTATCTGTCTGTCTGTCTGTCTGTCTGTCTGTCTGTCTGTCTGTCTGTCTGTCTGTCTATCTATCTATCTATCTATCTATCTATCTATCTATCTATCTATCTATCTATCTATCTATCTATCTATCTATCTATCTATCTATCTATCTATCTATCTATCTATCTATCTATCTATCTATCTATCTATCTATCTATCTATCTATCTATCTATCTATCTATCTATCTATCTATCTATCTATCTATCTATCTATCTATCTATCTATCTATCTATCTATCTATCTATCTATCTATCTATCTATCTATCTATCTATCTATCTATCTATCTATCTATCTATCTATCTATCTATCTATCTATCTATCTATCTATCTATCTATCTATCTATCTTTCTTTCTTTCTTTCTTTCTTTCTTTCTTTCTTTCTTTCTTTCTTTCTTTCTTTCCTTTTCAATAATGTGCACTATTCTCTGATTCTCTTAGTACAATAACAGATGATTTTCATAAAGCCCACATACCTGATCATGGATGTGATTTAAAATTAATATTGGTTGCACTAGGAAAATTTGTATTTTATTACTATCAAAGTGCTTTTTAAGAGTTGTTTATAAAATCTTAGATGATGAAACTAAGTGAAATCTAAAAGAATTATTTTTGAAGATGGGGAACTATATTATATTTCTACATATTCAAATTGATAGTCTCTGGAATATTATCAACATTTTAATGAAATTTAGTAAAGCGATGTTATTCTCTATCTTAAAAGATGTGGTACCATAATTTCACAATAAAAAATATTTACTATTAAAATTTTTAAAACAGTTAACTATAAAAACTCCATCAAGAAATAATTATGTTTGATAAACCTGTAATCTCAATGATAGATGGACATTTGTGATTTCTATACATCAGTGGAGATGCTTTTACTTCTGTAGTTTTCAACATAAAGTAAAAGTTTCAAGAATATAAAATTGTATAACATGAGGCAACCATGTGAATTTTTAAAGAACATGTTTTGATCCCAGTTTAAAGAAATCATTCTTTAGCAGAAAAAAAAAATCAGCTTTGAAGAAAAAATTAATTTCATAAATTTTTTTAATGTTATGATAATACTAAAGCAAAAAATAGTTATTTTTTCTAAGTCTTTTTTTTAAATGTTTGGTGAACTTTATTTATTTTTCATTAGGTTAATAAAGAATTACACTGACCACTATTGACTTTTCAGAAACTAAATCCTTTAATAATAATAAACACATTTTATGTGTATAATAATGATAAATGGCAAAAAATAAAAAATAAAGGGCTGACTCAAAGTAAGAGGAATGCATTAATTAAAAAGGTCTGCTAGCAGTTGGAAGACAACAAAACAAAGGAAGTTACTAGCAGAAGTGTGGAAGTTACTAGCAGAAGTGTGATGGAAGATTAAAAATAGTTAAGGTTTGTAACCAGATATCGATTATGAATATTGAAAGTAATTATTAACTTAATACATTTAGAAGACAACTTGTATTTTTGATAAATATACAGTGTTGAGGGCTTACAATCTATCGAAGATGTATTAATTGTTAAATTAAAAAATCGATTGTTAAATTTAAAAAAAAGTTTAGTAAATTTCAATTTTTTTTTTACTTATATTATAATGTGAGAAGCGATGAGACGCTTTTAACATTGTCTACTTTGATTCAATTCAAAGTGTTTCTTTTTGTCGGAAAGTTGTTTGGTAAATTGTCATAATGATAAAAATTTGGAATATTTCTGTCACAGAATGTGGTGCAGTGAGCAATACGAGATCTTGCCTTCCCGAAAAGTGTGCGTTAATGGACATGATCTGAGTATTACACCGCTGTAAATATTGTATTTATATATTTTAATTTTTCTGTTAATAAATTAATCCCCAAAAAACCTAAACTATAAATGTTGTAATTAATTTTTCCACAATGCTTTCTTTTTTTAAAATAACAGTAATAAAATATATAATGTAATTATTAAATACTATGTTTCGAGCAGATATTTTTTTAAAATATCGCTCCTCCGCTTCCGAAACTGTATACAGTATTTATCAAAATTAAAGGCTGCCATTTTGATTTACAGGAAAACTCACAAGTAAGCTTCACGAAAGCCTCAATATGGCAAATTTAAAAATTCAAATGAGTAATTTTAGTGTTTAGCTGATGATGAAAGATAGCATGAATAGCAGTTCTAAAAATAGCTTCAAATTTGGTATCAGAATGTTTGAGATAATTTATATTTTAATCATCATACATTAATTTTGCAGCTACTGATCTATGATTTGTCCAACAATCTGTTTTATATAATGTTCTGATCTTTTTACACCTTTATTTAATTATAGCACAATGCAAATGTTGATGTTATATAATATAGATAATCTGGGAATATATTTAATTTTTATTATAGCAATTTTTTTTTGTAAAGCAAAATATTTATGACAGACAAATCAATACTATTTATAATTTACTGCTCCTGTCAATAAGTGCATTAAAAGTTTGAATAAGACTATTAATTTTTCATTGCCATAAAGAATAAAATCTTTCTTCCTGAACTTTCCAAAATTAGATCTCACAATAAATTCATATATTTTCTTACTCAATGATCACTACTTTCAAAGACCAGCAGTAGAACAGTTAAATCAATCTTAAGTCTTGATAACTTTTAAACACTCAAAGGAGCAACTGATCTCAAGGGAATTCTTTTGATATTTAGAGAGCTAGGAAGGCTTTGATAAATGAAAACAATAAGTAGTCAATTAAATTGGTAATATGTTTTATGTATTTCAAATTTAAATATATCAGTAAGAAAATAAATTTAATTATAGTACCAATATTTTAAATATAGTTATCAGTGATTTGATAAAATATTTATAGTAATTTGAATCTAAAGATAAGAAGATTTCGAAATGTAAAGCTAAGTATTTGAATTAGTTGTTAGTAACTAAACCTTACAAAACCTGACAAATAAGTCCAATACTCCAGTTAAAACAGAAAAGATCTAAAATGTCTTTATCATGTATATGCTATGTTTGCCACTGATATTTAAATTCTCTGTCCTTGAATTTGTTGTCTATATCTTAATATAAGGAAACAGTTTGCAAGCTACATGCGATTCTTTGATCTCAATCTTATGGCTGTTTTTATCACCATAAAGATAAACTTATTTTTTATTTCCTCCTACAATTTTTAAATAAATATTTGATGACCTTAGTAGAAGAAAAATGTACTTTATAGTGTTGTTTCTTGAATTCAGTCTTATTATAAATTAGTAACTATTGTATACGAAGAATATTTAAATTTAGAAATTTGTAAATAAATCCAACTGTCAAAGTAATTATTTGATTTTGCTTGTTTATTTTTAAGAGAATTTAAATTTGTTTTAGGATGCATAGAGATTCTATTATGTTCTATTACTTGAATAAATCTTCAAATATATCCACTGCCATTCAAAAATATGAACTTATTTTTCATCTTTTTCTTTAAGACTATTTTATAGGAGGAAATGTAATTAAACAAAATGGCTTGCCAAACCCTATGCTATATGATTATACTTCACAAATTATATGTTGAAACCCTATTGTTTATGGGAAAAATTTATAAATCAAATATAAAAATTATGGAATTGATCATCCCCCACTACACATTTTAATATAGCTTCTAAATTTTAAAATCAACAGCTAAATTAAGCAAAAATGTTTTACTGGTTGCTTAAGCAAAGAATTATTGGGCTCATTTACTATTTAGACAGTATCAAACGAGCTGCAAACAAAGCATTTCTATTGGTTGGTTACACTTATAACTTTTTCCAATGACGTAGGCATATATGTTTTAGTATATTTGTCAATTATGTCTATGAAATAAAGTTACAATTTATATTGGCTAAAACTTGGAAATTTTTCCTTCTAAACAGAATTTTTTTTTTAGATAAGTAGCTTATAGTTACTCCAGCTGATAATTATTTTGATTTAAGCATATATTATTTAGTATATTTTTCAACTATATCTATGAAATAAAATTATAATTCATATTGGTAACATTTGATTTTATTAGCTAGCATAGAGATAGTATACAATTTAAACATAAAGGGGTTTGCGTCCTAACACCTGGTGAACTGTTTTTTACCTTTGTGCTAGCAAGTTAAATCAAATGTTACATAATTTCTAATATTTCCGAGTATTAACATATAGTAAATTTAAAGATTTCATGAGAGTTAATACACAGAAAGAAAATAATGGAAGTAAAGTGAACAGAGAAACATCTTCATGCTCTTAAACTGAGATGTTTTTAGATTGGCTTTAAATAAAAAGTAGATTTAAAGATAAGATGGCTATTCTTTTCAACAGTTTCCATCTTATGTCTTAGTTCAAGAGTTTCTTCAACAGTCAACAAGACATTGTTGAGATCTCATGAAAAATCCTTACTATTTAAATTCATGGTGGCTAAAACTTGAGAATTTTTTCTCCTAATTAGAATTTTTCTTTTAAATAACTAGCTTATAGTTATTCTAGCTGATAATCAATAATTAGTCAATAGATTCCTACTTGCCAACAATAATTGGTAACTAGTGATTTATATATTCTTAACTAGACAACAAAACAAAAAAATGGAAGTTGTTAACTGTCCAGAGAAGTTAGCAAGGCCAGTGAATAAAGATTTTATTTTTACTATTTTACCTTGAAAAAAACTAATGGAAAAAACCATTGTCCTTCAACAGTTATTTTAAAAGTTGATTTAACACAAATTGTTAAAACAAATTTCAGGTCATAATAAGATTTTCTGATACCAGCATGAACTATGTCCAGATACACACTGACATTGAGAATCAGAAAGTTGAATCTGAGGATGAAGAATCTATTTCACCTGATTGTGTTTAGGTTCAATCTATTAATTATTAAGAAGAAAAAACTGTAATTACTAATGGAATTTTTTATTCAGGTAAATACAGTGGAGCCATGGATAGCATGTATTTACCTACATAATTTTATTTTTTATGGAAGTAATACAATTTTCTTCTTCTTCCCGTTTCTGTATGTATTGATTTCTATATTTACATATATCATTTTCAACTTTCTTATACACTTAACAATACTAGATTTTATACCAAAACTATACTCTCACAGTTTCAACTGTCCTAAAGTCATCATCAGAGCAACAATATCCAAATATATAATCATACAATTAATACATTATATTTATATACATAAAAGTATGTATATAAATGAGAGATTAAATAGTAGAGTTTAAAGATTAAAGTTTTAAAATTATAATAAAATTGATTTGAATAACTTAATAAAATACTAAAAACAAGAAAATAAAGTTAGTTAAGAGTAGAATAATAAAATGGAAAATGATTATTTATAATGGTCAGGCTAAGATGTATGTTATTGATTATGTATATAAATATAATGTATTAATTGTATGATTATATATTTGGATATTGTAGCTCTGATGATGACTGGAGGACAGTCAAAACTGTAAGAATAGTCTAAACATAGTATTGTTAAGTGTATAAGAAAGTTGGAAATGGTATCATATATAATTTCAATTTTACCTTATCCAAACAATAATGTAACAACCAAACAGAATAATTTATCAAAATTCACAAAGTTTATGATATTCAACAGCCATTTTTTCTTCTCCAAATGCTGTTGTTTTTTTAAAAAATAAAATTTGTAAACAAATTTAATTTTTTTAAAATACACCAATATATATTTTTAAAAGATACACAATTATATATATTAATAAAAATATTTCAGTTTATGTTGAAAGCACATATATTTTATTCATCCTTTACTATCCTTTCTGAACATAATGTGCAGTATTTAATGTAGTAAAATTTTTCTCAACATTATGTTAAAAGTTTTACAAAATTTTAGAATATACTTAAAGTTAATACAGAGTTAAAAACATTAAAATAAGTAGAAAGATTATAATTTATTGTTAAAGAAACTAGTCTATTGTGTTTCTATAAGAGAAATATTGATAAAAAAAAAGAATATTATTCAGGGAGAATTTTATAGGATGAAAGTCAGACATTTCACTATTTACTTTAAAAATAAAATGTGGTATTTCGATTTTTTTCTCGCATTCTTATTACTTCAGTGAATACATGACTGAACACACATTTTGTACTATACATATAAATGTATCTCTAAATTTATTATTAATAACTTTATTATTATTATTTTTAAAATTTTTATTTATACTATAAGACATATTTTGCTGTTTCATCCGTGTTAAAAATTTAAATATTTATATACTGACATTTCAACTTGATCACACAAGTCATCTACTGGGTGATAAAAGGTAGAAAGACAGTTGAGGAGGGGTTACAATCACTGATTTGGAAAAAACGTTAAAGTTCCACCAATAGCAAAAATGTTAAATTAAGAATGTTTTTTAAAAAAATCTTTCCAAATAGGAGGAAGTTTGCATGTATCATCTAGCTTATTGATACAACCTGACCTTTTAAGTATCACAATGGCTTCCCTGACTTTGCACTGCTAGAGATTATCACATCTGGATATGATCCTAGTACTAGAAAAATCAATTTTATTACCTGAATCTATAGTATGGAGTGAGAGTGCTGATGATGATGAGTGTTGTTTAACTGCATTAGCATGTTTATCTCTCCTAACACTGATGTGATGATGATTACTCATACATATGTAAGAAGCTTTACAATTTTCACATGAGATTTGATAAACACCATGAGAATCAAGAGGGATTGAATCCTTAGGGTTGGTTATTATATTGCTGATCTTTTGATGAGTAGAAAACGCTGTATTTATATTATAGCATTTTAATATAGTCCAATTCTGTCTGTAGTTCCTTTTACATATGGAACACAAATCCTAATAGCTGATTTGTCATCTTTTGTTTCCTATTTTGTCCATTTTGGGATTGAAATAAGGCTTGTTTAATAAATTTATAATTATAACTATTTGCTAATAAAACACTATTAATATGATTTATTTCTTCTTTCAGATGTGACTTATATGAAAGGTTAATTGCTCTATTTAAAAGTGTTTTGGCTACAGAAACTATCTGAGTTGGATAATGATGAGAATGAAAATGTAAATATCTGTCCGTGTGCATATTCTTTTTGTAAATCAAAAAAGATAAACTATTTGGTGTTCTGGTGACTAGGACACCAAGAAAAGGGAGTTTTCCATCTAACTCTGTCTCCATTGTAAATTTAATATGAGGATGTATATTATTAAAATGTAAGAAAAAAATCATCTAATTTATTTTTTCCATGTTGCCATATGACAAAAGTGTCATCTATGTATCTGAGCCAAATGACAGGTTTTAAAGATGATGATTTTGGAGCATGAGTTTCTATATTTTCCATGAATAAATCAGCTATTACTCCTGAGATAGGTGAGCCCATAGGAGTACCAAAAACTTGTCTGTAATGTTGTTCATTGTGTACAAAATATGTGTTCAAGAGACAATGTTTAATCAAAGCAATAATATCGTTTGGTAAATTGCAGCTTTGCGAGATTACATTTAAAGCTTCATCAATTGGAATGTTTGTAAACAAAGAAACTACATCAAAACTGACCAGAATGTCATTAACATTAACTTTAAAATTTTTTTAAACAGAAATAAAGTGAAAAGAGTTTTTAATATATGATTTAATAGATGGGATTGTAGGTTTAATGAAATCAGATAAATATCTAACTAAAATATGAGTTGGAGATCCTATTGCGCTTACTATTGGACGTGAATTTCTGGGAGTCCATAAAATTTTGGACAGACACATGATTTTTCACGAGGGATTATTTTATTTTTTATCTCTGTTTCAATAGGCAATTTATTAATAATGGCCTTTACTGTTTTTTCCAAATACGTAGTATGATCTCTTTTTGATGGTTTATAAGTTTTATCATTAAGCAGATCTAAAATTTTATTATTATACATGTCACGATCCATAACAACAGTAGCATTACCTTTATCAGCTGGAAGTACAACAATTGATTTGTCTGATTTTATATTATTTAATGCTTATCTTTCTTTCTTTGAAATATTATTTTTAGGAAGCTTAGCTTTTTTTAAAATATTGCAAATCTAGGCCTTAGCCAAATCAACCGATGAAGAATCAATTTTTTCGAGAGCTGATTCAACATTACAAACAATTTTTTCAAACAGTATCCGAGAAGGCGTTAATGCAAAATTAAAACCTTTTTCTAAAACCGAAACTTCATCTGTAGAGAGGGCTTTCTTAGATAAATTATAAACGGTTTTTTGATTTGGATACATAATGATTGGTGATTGTGCTCTAATTAGCATTTGCAATTTTTCTTTTGCTTTGCTGTTACAAATTCCTAATCCTTATTAACGGATCTAAAATTCGCTATATAGTCAAAACTAGTCCACAGTAAAGGATGTATTTTATTACTAAGGAATAAACATAAATCCAGCAATACATTGTCAATTTTGTCTAGATTTTTCCGAGTTTCTTTAATAAAAGAATTTAATATATATTTATATAAACATATGTGTTATACATATGTTCATATTGACAAGTTTGAAGTTCAGTAAACAATACATATTCTATTAAATCAATGCTTATCAGCACAGCATGCACTGTTATATGCTATATATATTTAAAATCAAGAGAAGCTTGGAACACAATATATTAAAACAGTAGCAAACTTTTCAAATAGTAGTATTATGCAGGGAAAGCCTTAGTAATCAATGGATGAAAAAAAGTTTTGTGCATAAAATGTGATCTAGTACCTACTCATCCAATATCATTGATTAGTTTCTTGATTGTGGCTTTTATCAGTGAGGAACCTTGGATTTGAGAGCACTGTACCTTGATCTCAGGATCTAATGCAACCATTGAACATCCATGTTATATCTATTTAGTTAACTATAAAGATATGAACCCAAGATAAAAAAACATAATAATGTTTTAATCCAATATCATTTGTTTGTAGAATCATGTAGCTCTGAACATAGTTCAGCATCTATACATTTTAGGGTCTTTGATTTTTTAAACACCACAGTCACTATAATTATATAGTTAGGATTGGTTTAAAACCACTAAAACATCACATTATCACCATTTCCTATGCCCATACAAGCTGTTAAAGCAGTAGATGTTAAAAGAGTAGCTGCTAAAGGATTGCATTAAATCTTAAGATCTATGTGTTGTGCTCTTCGATCCAAACCTTCTCACTGATAAAATCCACAAGCTAGAAACCAGTCTGAAAATATTATATGTGCAAGCACTCGATAGAGATTTTATGCACAAACCTTCTTGCATCCATTGATTACTAACACTTGCACTGGGTGATACTACTGTATGGAGAATTTGCTACTGATGTAAAACCTTGTACAAACATAGAAAATGATAATCATGTGACGTTTTAGTGGTATCAACAAAATATATTCATTAATTCCAGCTCCACTATAATCATCAGCAACTGCTGTCATGGCTTACAATGCAGTGTATGAAACAATAAATCTAGAATCAGATTCAGTAACAGGAATAATATAAGTGGTAATAATTAGAAGCTATGCAAGCATCAAATATTTGTGTAATTATAACTATTGTATATATATATATGTATATGTCCAAAAGATGGCGCTATATAACTTGTATTTGTTTTTTCATATATATATATATATTATCATTTTTGAAATAGGCAATTTGAAGTAAAATATTATGCAATATGATGGAAATAGATGATATATTTTATATTACAATGCCTATGCATAATCATGGTTAACATAAACAATATGTCTAAAGCAAGCTAGACTTTATGATGCAAAATAAATTATCAACTGAAACCTCATTTCTTTTTGTATTCTCTTTCTCTCTCTCTATATATATATATCAGTTGGTTTCGAGCTTGTGGCTCACCTCAGTGGAGTGCTGGGACTGTAGAAACTATATGGGGAAACTGAGCTGAATTCAGACCCATATAGCTATCTGGTTTGTAAGGCTGGATTTAAAGACATTTACGTGTCTGAAAAGTTTAGGCTTTCAAATTGATGGTAATGTGTTTTATAAGTGCTGACTTTTGAGTTAGTATTTTAGAGAGATCTAGTTTCTAGAGTCCCAGCACTCCACTGAGGTGAGCCACAAGCTCAACACTCCACTGAGGTGAGCCACAAGCTCAAAACCAATTAGTCTGGAGATAGGGACTTTCCGATAGAGATTTTGAATTCTTTTTCTATAGGCACTTATAAAATAAAGCTTGATTAGAGCTATTGGTAAGCTCCATTTAGTGATCACACAAATAACTTGTAGCAATAGTATTTATTTATTACTGACATTCGAATATGGAATATATTTTATCTAGTCTCCTACGATTTTAATTCAAAAAAGTTATAATAATTATAACAAATCCCGATTGTATTTACTATAACACGAGATATGGTTTTTGTTTTTTTTTGCATTTTTTGTTTTAAAGAAAAATGAGCATAAATCTTTTTAAATAAAATTAAAAAAAAAATCTGAATAATAGAATATAAATGTACTCACCTACATCCGTGGTTGTTGTAACATCCGTCAATTTTGACCTTGTAGAAACTGAAAAAAAAAAAAGAATACACATACAAGTTTAAATCTTTACAGCAGATTTTGCTTTGCAAGATTTAGTAATAATGCAAATTCATAATTGTTTTTCAAAGTAACTATAACACTATTACACTATACATATACACACATATATTGTAATGGATGTAAAATATATATTGAATAAATGAGTGTACACTGCATAAAAATATATTTAAAATGAGCATGTATATATATAATCTTTAAACATTATTGATCCACTTCAGAATAAAGTCCCATCTAGTTTATCCAAGTTCTCCGACCCATAATGTCTTTTCTCCAGATTACATCAACAAACTTCCTTATTTCATCTATCAATGTCACATTTGGTCTTTGTTTAAATCAATAAAGATTTTTTTAGACCATTCAATAAGGTCTTTTTGTGTCATCTGTAATACGCAATTGTTTTCACATCCATGTATTTTATTTTAGATATTTTTTTGTAATCCCTAACAATTTTCCATACTTTATTAAGTAGATTGACGTCTCGAATTGCTCCCTAATAACTTTAATTGTTGTTCAATAAATAAAAATTGATAAAAATTTTCTTTTTCAAACACATAGATTTTCTTTTAATACGAATTTATTTTTACCAAAAGTAATCCATTCAATATTAGTTTTATGATTAATTTCATCCATTATATTTTTATCTGTAATAATAATTTGACTAAGATATTTGCAGTTGTTAACTTTTCTAATTCATAATTATCAATTTTTCATTTTCTTTTTCTAAAAAATCCCATTGGACATTAGTTTAATCTCCTTCTTCACAAATTTACATTTTCAGAAGCTCTCAAACAATATTCAGCAAAAAATAATCATAACATTCTGCAAAATCTGGATGATTTTAATAATTTCCATTTACTTCTATCTCCTTAGATTTCGATTTTAATGCATAAAATGCATTTTGTCTCACTGCTATAAAGTTTTGGAGATATGAAATCACTCTATTATAAACCATTTCCAATGTTTGTATCTTTATATTATCATATAATCCAATTACTATTGTTGCAGTCTGGAAAAATACTATATCCTTGAATCTATATCCTGATAATCCAAAGCTTTAATTATATAGACATGCTTATGGAACCAAATTGCCTTTCATCCACTTTTCAAATCAATTTCCTCTTCATATTTCTTTTAATGTCATAAATCCAACAAAGTCCTAATTAATATTAGACAGTTTCCAATGATTCCTATGATCTTTACTCAAACATGATCTGTATGTGTAGGTAGCACAAAAATGTCACAATTGAATAAAAGCTTGGGTTTACAGCTGATGATTCTTGGCAGAATTTGAAAGTTGAATACAAACTTTCAAATTCTGCCTTGGCATACAACTTTAGACCTCCTAAGACAATGGACCTTTATTTAATTTTATTAGTCATGATTATAAATATATAAAAAATAATAGACATAACATTTATACTGCCTTTAAAACCACAATTGATATTTCAATTAAAAACTATCTATCAGATAAGTGAGAAAGAAGACTAAGATATTTATTGATTTTAAACTTAAAGGTAAAAAGCCAATAAAGTTAACACACTGACTAATGCAGATTGTTGCACAGCCCATTCATATTTATTTACCATATGAATAAACATTTTGTAATCCTGCAATGACAAGAAGGTATAAAATGGACATTAGAAATTTGCCCTGCTCAGTTGCTGTAAAGATTGAAATAGAAACAAAGAGATTCCTTTCAGTTAACGACAAATTTCTTTTTGTAACTATATATTGTACCATTTAAAGATATTTCAACCACATCCAAACTTTTATATATATATATGAATTTAAATTGTTTATTTTATTCTGAATTTTAACTTATTATTCGGTAGAAGAATTATTAATGGTTGGAATTGCTAAATGATACTTTAATTAACTTTAATACATTACGCATTGTCTTCGATAAAACTCTATGTGGTGTTTTGTTTATTGTCTAATTTGGCATGAACGTTCCTTTGAAGAGACCACAATCGTTTTCCTCTGTACCCTTAGGAAAATAATACAATATTAATTTTATCAAAAGTGGGAAATTATTCGTAATGTTAAGAAAAAGAAAACACACGTTTACTTTTGAAACAATTAGTTGTAACTGAAACACACAGGCTGTGTTCAAGTGTATCAGTATTATGTGAGGAGAATAGTGAGTCGTGTGAAAGTCTGTGCCCTTATACCTTATATACTAACAATTAGTTGTATAGATGTAGTTCATAAACCTTGAATTTTAATAGGTAAATGCCCAAAGTCGTGTTGAACTTGTAATAATGATTTTGACTTGTTTCATTTTATTGAAAATAAGCTTACAATTTATTTTATTTTTAAAAAAAGGATAACAAGCAGAGGAAATACATTAAATTCTAGCATTTTAAAGTACCAATAAAACAAATCAAACCCTCACAAATTTTGAAAACAGTATCTTATTAAAATAACACCACTTATCCACGTCTTAATAAATAACTGTCATGTTGCATTTTTTCACGTATGAATAAATATGTATGCAAGTATATGGTTGAAGATGTTTTTTTTTTAAAGTCTGTTAAACAATAATCTGTCAACAAAATCAATGAAATGTGTACTTTGAGCATGTTGCCTGGTAACAGTAAAAACTTTACATCGAAAAAAGAAAAGGTTTTTATTCTCTTTTAGTTTGTATTCATATGTATGTGTTTTTAATCAGGTCAAAAGGAAATTTACCCTATTAATCAATATTTTATTATAAAAGAAAATGCAGTGTACATATCCATGATATTGTTAATTAAAAAATTACATAGCATCGATTATTAAAAACAAAATTAACATCTGCCTTTAAAGACCATGAAATATTAATAGAGGTTGAAACAACAACTGCAATATGGGTCCCATCACACTTGAAGGATTCATTCTTATTTTCACTCAAGATCTGTAAAATGTGCATCTAAATTTAAAGCAGTATATATACATATATCCTGGATAGAGTGTTAATATTTATAAATAAAATTAATAATGCTATTAAAGATATCAAAACCTAACATCACATATTACTGCAAGAATTATTGAATGAAATTGTAAAATGTATATTTATTTGTTATATCTACTGTCTATCTGTCAGAAACAATCTCTTTTACATGTATAGAATAAAACATCCATTCATTTTTCATCACGTTTTGAATTGTAGATATTACAAGAATTATTATCCACTTGGTAACCAGTAAAAATAGTAATGGTTAAAATAAGAGGAGACTGTAGTGGCAATATTAAATGAATCCTCCAAAGACTAACTTATGATGATATTCAGTATTCCAGGTATTAATATGTCAGTAGGAATTGAATTAGGGCATATGTGATGTGATGATCTTTCAAATTGAACTAATGTGTTTAAATATACTCATGATGAAACTATAACAGCTTACCCAAAAAGCATAAGTCTAATTTGTTGTAACATTATTGCTCCATAGTTATAGTATATTCAAGTGATTAGACATGGATTTGTTGCCAAACCATGCATATTAAAACTTTGCATTGTAGAGTGTTGTTTATTTAAAAGTTTTATCTATCTATCTATCTATCTATCTATCTATCTATCTATCTATCTATCTATCTATCTATCTATCTATCTATCTATCTATCTATCTATCTATCTATCTATCTATCTATCTATCTATCTATCTATCTATCTATCTATCTATCTATCTATCTGTCTATCTGTCTATCCGTCTATCCGTCCATCCGTCCATCCGTCCATCCGTCCATCCGTCCATCCGTCCATCCGTCCATCCGTCCATCCGTCCATCCGTCCATCCGTCCATCCGTCCATCCATCCATCCATCCATCCATCTATCCATCTATCCATCTATCTATCTATCTATCTATCTATCTATCTATCTATCTATCTATCTATCTATCTATCTATCTATCTATCTATCTATCTATCTATCTATCTATCTATCTATCTATCTATCTATCTATCTATCTATCTATCTATCTATCTATCTATCTATCTATCTATCTATCTATCTATCTATCTATCTATCTATCTATCTATCTATCTATCTATCTATCTATCTATCTATCTATCTATCTATCTATCTATCTATCTATCTATCTATCTATCTATCTATCTATCTATCTATCTATCTATCTATCTATCTATCTATCTATCTATCTATCTATCTATCTATCTATCTATCTATCTATCTATCTATCTATCTATCTATCTATCTATCTATCTATCTATCTATCTATCTATCTATCTATCTATCTATCTATCTATCTATCTATCTATCTATCTATCTATCTATCTATCTATCTATCTATCTATCTATCTATCTATCTATCTATCTATCTATCTATCTATCTATCTATCTATCTATCTATCTATCTATCTATCTATCTATCTATCTATCTATCTATCTATCTATCTATCTATCTATCTATCTATCTATCTATCTATCTATCTATCTATCTATCTATCTATCTATCTATCTATCTATCTATCTATCTATCTATCTATCTATCTATCTATCTATCTATCTATCTATCTATCTATCTATCTATCTATCTATCAATCTATCTATGTTTGTCAGTATGAATAATGCTTTTAAACAAGCATTAATTCAAGGAAATTGCTATAGTTTATTAGGACAATGTATTTAGATTTAATACTCTTGATAGAAAACTGTAATAAGTTAAATTTCCTTTCCTAACATAATTTGAACAAAATTAATGCAAACCTATATTTTCCTCTGTTGTCCAGCACCATACCTGGTTTCAACATCCACATCAGCACCACATGTCCAATTTTTGTAATATATGTTAATTTTATTTGATCATTATTTATGCAATGTAAATAAACTGCCATCTTTATTTTATTAACTAGAAGTCATGGGTTGCACTTATTTTGTTTCTTAATGGCAACAATTATTAGCTGTAGTCGCAGAAGACAGGAATATATGAACTTTAACTAATAAGTAGCTTAGTATGGATTTGTAAATATTTCATTTAATTAACATCACTTAGTACTTACTTTTTAAGCCCAGTATCTAAAAAAGAGTCAGTACTCTTCATTATTCCGTCTTATATTAAATTGAATTGGTGTGAGTGGTAGATTTAAAGTCAGGATCAACATATGCAACTCTTTATTTTATTATTTCATTATTATGTATTCTATATTTTTTCTGATTTGATAGAATAGAGTCTCTACCCTGAGGGCTTTGATTCTACCAATTCACTTACATCCACTTTGATCGATCACAGAACTGTCCTTCAATTTTTATAATTATATTCATATGATGAATATATGCTTTAATTTGTCGTATGTAACTGTGATCAACTTGTTATCCTATTCAAACCGTTATAATATATATATATATATAAATGTAAAATACAATACCCGTTATAAATATATATATATAAATAAAGAATTTAGACTATAATATTGCATTTACCGTTAATTTTATACATACACACACATATATATATATATATATATAAAGAGAGATAGAAAGAAAGAGAGTTTCATTAAAATTTTAGAAATAAATTGGATATCAATAAAATAAACTTTTATTGATTTCTATCACACACACACACACACATATATATATATATAAAGAGAGAGAAATAGAGAGAAAGAGAGTTTTATTAAAATTTTAGAAATAAATTGGATATCAATAAAATAAACTTTTATTGATTTCTATCACTCAAACGTTTATTACTTTAGTAATTATAAATCATTAACAAAATAATTAATAATGCAAATGAGGCTTAAAATTGTAAACGTAGTATGTATTAATATTTTTGATATTGATAATCTTTTGAATGTATATATATATATATACTATTTTCATTATGTAAAATTTATTAATATATGTTTTATTAATATATTGGAACTAATTATTTAACTATTAAATAGTTATCAAGCAAGTATGAAACTAATTTATAGTAAAAAGAGATTATTTAAAATTAAATATGTTGTATTTTGTCCATATTTGTGTTAATTTAATATGTCTATGTTATAACAACCAAATTTCTTATTCTCAGCTGAATTAGAAAACTTGCAGTTAACAAGAGTATGAATATAAAAGATAGCATCTAATATAAAATAAAGTATTTTTTTCTATTATCAAAATGTTTTGATGTCATTCATCATCAGATATCCTTTTCATAAAGGAGTATCCCAACTTAGAAGCATGATACATAAGCTATAGCGTAAGATTAATCTTAAAATCATAATTAGATTATATGATTTACAATTGCACAATTTTAACTTATTCACTTAATCAAAGCAAATAAGTAACTTGTGCATTAAAATTTCCATCGCAAGAGCAGTAGATAAAAGAAAAATCTAGTCAAATGTATGATGCCGTTCAAAAGATTGTGTTATTGTCTACACACATACATACATACATACACACATATATACATAAAACAAAATTTTTTAAGTTACACCATGTATTAGTTTTTGCATAAAAAATTATTCTGTCCAGCAATCAAAAAATACTTCTTTAGAGTTTCTAAATTTTCAAAAAGATCTTCAACCATCAAAACAGAAAATTTCTTTACTGACTTAGGTTGTTAATATTGTGATGAAATCATATTTATCTTTATCAATGCTAAGGTGTATTGAATAATAATGAGACTCAGATGAAGTAAAGACCATTCATTCATATGTATGTTTGAAGGTAGTCTAATCAGAATAGGAGGTAAATTAACAAAGATGTGGTCTTAACTGTCTGCAAAACAAAAGATAATATAGGCAACAATTTTGTTAATTCACTTTCTATTCTGATTGTTATACAAATAAATAATGTTTTAATTCACATTGGAATCATATTGTTGCTAAAGACACATCAGCTTTTCAATATGACCTTAGCCTTGATTTGACACAGAAAAATATGACTCCATTAAAATATTGACAACCTAACTCAACTAAGGAATTTTTTATTTCCATAGATTAACACCTTTTTGAAATATTTAAAAACTTTAAACAGGATTCTTTGTGTTAGATTGAATAATTTCTCTGCACAGAAAACTAATAGATAGTACAATATCCAAAAGATTTTATTTTCTCATATAACTGTGTCTTTGTTACAATATATATATATATATATTGTAGATATATATATAGTATTCAATTATTTAAAAAAAAAATTTTTTTTATTCTTTTATACATACAGAGATTTATATGTATAGATTTATTATTATGAATAAGCAGTTCTTTTTGTGATTTATTATATAATATTTTTTTTATTAAATAATATGTGTTAAATTTATTTAATTTTCATTTTGTTAAAATAGAGTAAATCAGAAAGGTGTAAAATTGTTAGATTAGGAGATAAAAATTGTACACGTGTGAAACAATGAATAGATCTGTACAAACACAAAGATGCTTTTACACTTATTTCTGATGGCTATAGATGGCCAGCTTTGTTGTTATCTGTATCTTAAGATTATTTTTACAAAAGAGGTGCTTTGATGTAGATAACGATAGCGATCAATTTTAAGTCTTTATTGATTGTAACCAACGTCAAACTTGTGAAGCTTTGATTTTTTTTAAGATAAAGATTTCCAGATGTTTTTTTTTTTTCTTTGATTGAAATTCGCGATATAAATGATTAAAACAATTTTTTTTTAATCAGTCAGTCTTAAATTTTTTAAAGAGATGATCAGTCAGTCGTAAATTTTTTTAGAGAGATGATGAGTTAGTCATTAATTTTGTTAGAGTGAGAGTCACTCAAATTATTATTATTATTTTGAGACTCAACTCAGTCGGTCCTTCCTTGTTATTATTCTTAAGCAGAAATGTAAGCTCGGATTTTTTTTAAAAAGAGAGTGAACGCTTTAATGTTTTTTTTTCTCACTCTTTGAAAGTTGAAAAAAAGAGCAAATGAAATGTGCGTTTATATAAAGCAATTGCCAGCAATATTAAAGAAGAGGAGAGAAATGGAACAAGATTGAATTTATTAAAAGTTAATAATTATAAAAATGATATTAACATATTTGGTTATGCATAATACTATGCCTCTGCATTGCTAAACCATTTTTTCTGCTTCCTGGTTAATACAGAATGAGTCAAAATCGCTGATCTGTCTATGAAGTCATGTATCCAGTAATAACCTTCAAAATGATAGATTTTGAAGCCAACCACACAAGCTATATGGAATGCTTTGTTTCTAGTTCCTTGCTTATTAAAAGCTCATTGCCTTCGAATGAATGGAGAAGAGGAAATAGGAGGAAAAGAAAATCTATAACAGCCATGTAGAACCAAGTTTGAAGCCATAAATCAGATTTTGTTGATTTACCTCAATCATCTAAAGTGTCAACAGCAATTATTTTTTTTAAAGGAGAGAGACAAGCAAATCCACCGGTACCTACTTATTCAAAGTACTTATAATAACTTTTTTTTTAAATGGTAGAAGGAAGCCAATCAACAGTGAATAATAATGGAATTGAAGAAACAAGCAAAGTCAATTGATTCAGCATTATCTTAAAAGTATCTGCAATAACTTTCTTTTTTTTGTTGTTGTTGTTGGTGAGCAAAGGAAAGTAGTCTGAAAATTCAAACTCAGGACATTAATAAGAAGTAAAAAGTAGACGGGTAAATATGAACTTTCTTTAACCGATTTTATTCTTTTACTTATTAAAAGTAAACCTTAATTTACTGGTCAAAGCAATTTTCTTTTTTGATACAGAAACATTAAAGACTTGTTTATCTATAGTTATTTGCAATATCTCACAACATAGCACCAACATAGTTTAAATCTTTAAACTTAAATTTTTCATTATTTTTTATATTTTTTTTATTATATATTGTAATGTTGAAATGTTTTTTTTTTAATTGTTCTTCAGTTGTTAATGATAATGAGCAACCTATAGATATATGCATTTATAATGTTTTTTTTTTATTTTTATTTTATCTTGTTGCATATTAAAAAATTAATATATGTATTTTATTTTCTTTCGCTATAAGGTTGCAAAAGAGAAGGAGATATTTTTATATATGTAATTTTTGGGTATACATTTTAAACATATATGTTAACATTACCGAATGCGTGAATGTGTAACTGCTTATCCAAACACATCAAAGAATAGGTTATATATGATTAGTTTAAAATGGTAAATTGAAAAATAGGGCATTACATTTGAATGGAAATGAAATGACATATACAAGTTTCACCTGAAATTTATTTTATGATATAATGAGTAAGAAAAGTCTTAAATAAGCATTTATAGAATATGTATTTTTTTTTCTAATATTGATTTAAGTCAGCTTATTTTGAGATATCAAGAAAGATGACAAACCTATTTATATATATATTAAGTTTATTTGCTTATACTTATATAAATTTTTGTATTAATAAAGCCATTTATTTAATTGTCGATTTGACTTTAAAGAAAGATATCAAGAAAGATGACAAACCTATATATTAAATTTATTTGCTTATACTTATATAAATTTTTATATTAATTTTTGTATTGAATTGATATGGTAATAAACCATTTGTTTAATTGTCGATTTGACTTTAAAGAAGGAAAGAAAGAGTAGTAGTGTTAATAAAATATAATTATATATCTTAATTGGTTTCCGAGTTATTATTAAGAATATTGTGTTTTGTTTTTTTTTTGTCTTAATTCTATCATTTTAATTCATCATCATTGCTCGCAATTATTAAGTATTACTATTCGTATATATTGAGCAATCACTTGCAAATATTAAGCGTCCGCAAAGTAATAGGTAAACTAGAATGTTGATATTTGGGTATTTAAGGATTATGCTTGAGAATAGCCAAATTTTGATAATTATAGTTCAACATAGAAAGCTAAAATTGTGTTGTGTCCATGAATTTAGATCATCCTCATCAAAGATGGATATCATGTTATTAGTTAAAAATGTTTCAAATAATACTATATAAAAGTTATGATCGCCATCAATCATCATTAATAAATTATAATCATTAAATTTAATGTTTAGCGTAATGAATATATTTTAGTAAATAGGGGTTTATAGAAAATTGAATATTATGCAAAGAGATTCATGATGATCAATCATCACCATTAGTATTATTAAATCCCAGTATGAAATAGGATAATTTTAATAGATGCCTATAAATTTATAAAGATGAATTTATTGTTGTGGGTTTATTGATAAGCCATGGCTGGTATCATCATCACTATTATAATCATTATTATGATATCACTATTATAATCATTATTATGATATCACTATTATTATCATTATTATGATATTATTATCATCATCATCATTATTACCTTTATTGTGATAAATAATCTAGTTAAATGGCCATCAAGATCAATAATGGTCTTCACATGCTTGTTTGGAAGCCATTAATTGGATTATACATGTCTGTTCATCAATATACGCTAATGAGCTAGCAATGTCTATAAGAATCTTTGATCTATAGTATAAACTGTGGTAATATTGGGATCCTGTAATTTTATCAATATAGATAAAATGTAAGAATGTCATTTTTGTTCAATAGTCATCCAAGTCATGTGTAATAAATATGTACTGAATGAGTTTGAACTCAAGTACACTATAAATAGATACTTATCTAGATTGAAAACAATCTAGTGGCGCTCATGGGAAAACACATGTACTTAGCTAAACTGAATAAAGAGTGATATCATCCCTTTCCAACTTCATAATATTAGTTTTATAAAATATATTTTTTTATAAGTTGTCATGAATAGCACCCGTGTGTGCATATGACCATGAATGGTCTTATATATTTGGAAAGAAGGATAGGAAGGATTCTTTGTTAGAAGAACCTAGTATTGGAGATAAGCATAAGGCACTCCAGGAATCTCACAGTGGGTACTTTTATTCAGTTGCTATATTTAATATTATTTTTATTTGATGACAATGGCCGGTATGTTTTATTGTTCAAATGACTGCCCCAATATATAAATAAATACCAAGAATCTTTAATGCTGATATTTTCAAGTGGCACAGTGATTCTATAATTTCTTTATCTATGCTATGATGAATTAATATAGTTACAAATGGTACAGATTGGATAGGCATATATCTAATAATTAATAATTTCCCCTATCTAAATATTTATTATGGTCACAAATGTGACATATTAAAATAGTTACAAATTATAGTTACAAATACATATCTTTTATATTAATTTAATAATTACAAATACATATTTATATTAATTGATAAATATTGTTACAATATATATATATATATATGTGTATTTGTTACATATATATATATATATATATATATATATATATATATATATAATTAATGGAAGAAACTACTGCTCATGGAGGTTATGTCTGAAAAATAGCTTTTCATGTTTTTGACATCACATAAGTTATGATTATTTATTTTATTTACTTACTGAATACTTACCTAACAATGTATAAAGGACAAAATTACAAATTACATTTTACCTTGTGATTAATGGAGCAGTCAGAAATTAATTCTTATTGCAGCAAAATGTACAATAAAAATGATAAAGTTTACATGGTTAGCATTAAAGAAATGACTGAGAGTATATTTGGTAAAAATAGCAAGACAGATAATCAAAGAAATCATACAATAGGAAAAGTGTAACTTATTATAATAAACCAAAACTGTATGACAAAATGATAGCTTAAATGAGCAAATTAGATTTGAAAAAATTGATAATAATATTGATGATTGTATAAAAAAGTTACTGTACAGAGGGGTATTATATCTCTGTAAGACAGAATTTTTAGAAACTTGAAAGTTCTGTAAAAGAAATCTTCCATCATAATTGATTGATTTTGTAAGTGCCATTATATAAAACAACAAAATATATCAAGCTTTACAAAACACTTTAAAAACTTTATAAAGAATAAGAGATATAAAAATTAACAAGGAAGATGGAATATATTCATTGACTGCTATAAAATTATATATATATATATATATATATATATATATATATATATATATATATATATATCTGAATCCCCATAGTCGTTATGAATCTCATCACATGAGAGCGCCAATAGGCTACTTACTGAACTTTGAAAATTTATTTGGAGAAGCCGAGTATTCACTAACAATGATGTATATCCTGACATAAAATAAGTTACCTGCACCTGAAACTAGCTGAGCTCAGAGTGTGACATTAATACATATTAAACAATTGATAGACAGTAACAGTAAATAGACATCAGCCAAACTAATTTAATAAATATACTAATAGTTTATTAAAATTAAAAGAAAAATTAAAAAAATCAAAAATGTAATAGATACATTGTCCATGGATGTCAGAACAGTGTATGGTATTATTTACAACTTTGACAGTTAATTTTATTTTTCTATTTAATTACTTCATAAGATTAACATAATCTTTCAAACACAATTTTTATAAGATAGTAGGTATAATTTAAATGTGTGGATGATTTATAAAAAGAAAGAACTAAAATATTTAATTTTATATCATTGAATGATTATGCATTTATACCCAATAAAAAGATGCGTGTGTGCAACAATATAATACCACTTAATAATTATAAGTAAAATAAGATGCGTTATTCAATATAAGATTGGCATGATAAGCTTGGCATGATAAGCTATTTCTAAGCTTATGATGCAAAACACAAGTGAGTCGATGATTCGACGATTGGTATCCCGGGTTTAAAAGTATGAATTTGACTAAAACAGCATAGTCAGAGACTCTGGTGAATGTGTTAATATATGACAATAATAATAAACCAAATGGGCATAATAGCTATAACAAATCTATGATACGATCGTGTAAATAGACCACTTCAGGCAGTAGCTATCCGGTTGACCAGAAGAAATACAACAATATCGACAAAGTAGAAACTTAGCTACCTCAGTGAAGCAAGAAAAGAACAGAAGAGCCCTATAAACTCATATGGTATTTCTATGGATGAGTTTCAGGTCTACACCCACAAGTACAAGACGATTTAGTAAATCTAAAATTAAATCCTACAAATATAAAGTAAATTTAGTAACACTAATTAAAAAAAAAGGTTAATTCGAAAGGTTATTACAATTTTGTAATTAAAATTCAGTCTTGTTCTTTTAGTGTTAAACATTCTAGGACCGAAAAGGAAAAGGATCGCATTATTCTATAATAATAATTAAAGTTCATTAAAATCAAGACTTTAAGTAAAGCTGTCAAAGTTCTCAACAAAAGGAGTTTCTTTTAGAATTATATATATATTTTAAACATAATAAATTTTAAACTTAATAATTATTAAAATAAGCCAGGATTGCTTATTATAAGTATTCATATATGCATATTATTTTTTTATTATTTTTTTCATTATTAACCGTAATAAGAGAATTAAATATATTTTTCTTTATTTTATACATCAATTAATTAACAAAAAGTCCTTAGAGGTTGATGCTTTAGTTTCTGCAATTTATCAAAGAGATAGCTACCAAGGTTCATTTTTGGTTGTCATTTTCCAGGCAATCAATTGAGAGTCTTCTGGCAGATAGATTTTTTAGGAGGGTAGTTTTATGGTTTCACGACATGTTGAATGGTGAAAATTTGCCTTAGAGCATGGAGTTCATCTTGGTGAAGTGCCTAGACCAACATATTTACAAAAGATTATAATTTTATTTGTGGATTAGGCATTATTCTACAAAATTTTAACATAATTTTATACAAAAGATAAAGAATTTATTTATAAAGTTTATTTTTTAAAAACAAAAATCGGACATTACCTTTCTTATACAAAAATATTTTATCAATTCATGCATGTGAGTATATAGATACATATGATCTCACTTTTACAATACACATTTAATAAAATAAGAATTGGCAAAATTTAAAATTTACAAACAGAAATTTTAAATAAAACCCACCTCTTCTAACATATATAGCTTTGAGACACATCACAATATCAATAAAAGTAAACTTTAAAAGCAAATACATTTCTTTCTTTACCATGATTTAAGATAACAAAAAATTATGAATTTTAAGGCAGAAAAATTAAATAAAATATTCACGTAAGGGTTTTGGACATTTATGCTAAGCATGCATAAAAGCTAAATTTAAAATATACAGACTATCTTTTCTGGTTAAAATGTCCAGAACATTTATCTGAATATTACAATTATTCAAAAAGAAGAAGAAAAAATCTGGCATTGAATTAAATTAAATAATAAAAAACGGAGAATAATAAACCTAATATAAAAAGTTGGAAAGTAATGATAAGATCAGATATTGATGTAGCTATGGCAGAGAATCATAAAATTTAATGAGGTTGAAGCTTGTTATATAAAAGAAAACATTGTAATGTAATCTAAAATCACTTTTCATTGTATTAAACAAGACAAATAAAAGAGAATAAACAGAGTATCACAATGAGTAATAGTGCTCTTAAAAGAAATGCACTCATTGATTAAAAAAATATTAAAATAAAGAAAAAATTAAATAAACAAAATGTTAACATTTTGTTTATTTAATTTAAAAAAATTTGAAAAAAGGAAACATATTAAAAAATATGAAAGTCTGCAAGACATAATATAAACAAAAATCAATAAAAAATTATCAATAGAAAAAGTGAAACTGGAAAAAGAGAAAATGGAAAAATATGAATACATATGTAATAAGCTAAAAGTAATTTCTAAGTAGAAGAAAAAATGAAACAGCAAATTAATAGCTAGATAGAAGAGTCTGTAGAGAAAATAAAAGAAGTAATATTAAAACACAAAATGAAATAGAGGAATAATCATTTTAGCTTTAAAGGCTAAGGTGGATTCTATGACTCAGAAAGAGGAGCAGATATTCCTTAAAGTGCTCTCTTACCTGAGGTTTATAAACTGACAAATTTTAGGAAACAAAACAAGAGTGTGAAATACAATTGAAAAATAAAAATTATTAGTTATCTACTGAAAAAATGACCAATTTGTTAAAATTAGGTAATTACCACAAAAATCTTTAGAGGAGAGGTGAATAAAAATTACATTGATTTATTATATAATATGAAATAATTTTTCTTATTAAGTTTTTTAAGTGAGAAAAATTGCAATAGCATACAACAGTTCAAAAAATACAGTTCTTTATTTATGTAACTCATTATTTTATATTAAATCAACATATAAAATTATAGGCAAGTAATCATGGATAACTTATGAAGTAAAAAAAAATGAAAGAGAATAAGTATCAGCCAAACTTAGAAGTAGAGAAGCATAATACCATCTTCACAACACAATTGCTATAGCTAAGGAATTATTCCAATTTGTCATTATCAAAAATCAGACAATAAAAATTATATGACATAATCTATGTGCATATTATTAATATCTGCAAATAAGAATTCCATTAAAAAATAGCTAAACTTTTTAGCATATCCATTACTGAATAAAGTGTATGCCCCAATAAAATATAAAGACTACCACCAATAAGGTTATGGTAAATTAATCTATATAAACAAAGTCACAAGAAAAGGGTTAGATTCATACATAGAGATGCCCAATATATCTATAATAAAAGAAAAAAGAGGAGGAGTAAAGAAGAGAATCAAATACAACCTCCCAAAAATATCATGAAATGGAATATAGAAGACCTGAAAGTTAAATCCAAAAAACATTAGCCTATTATATATAGTGATATAAAAAATAATGAGATAACTTTTGGAAAAGTCTTTTCTTGTACCAGGGTTGTTAATCTAATGGAAAAAAAATCATAGTCAAACACTGGTGAATTCAACAATATATCAAATTATACTCTTAATTACTATAAAAAGTAATGAGGAATTATTATTATCTTTAGCAGACAACAGAAGTGGTATTAGTTAACACAAACATAGGCAATATAGATTAGATCACAGGTAATGAAATTTATATTCTTGAACATATCTATTGTAATCCATGATATAGAATAGGGTAATAAAAATTAAAGAATACCATAGTTATAAAAAGACACAAGGAACAGAATAAAGACATCCAATGTAAAAATAATACAATACAAATATTCATGTGAATAAATAATTATGTCAGAAAAATCTAGACTGTGACTGTTATCACATTATCGTGAAAGGAATATTCTGATAGTAATAAGAGTTAATTTATTACATTAGTAATCTCACTTCTCCTAGAATTGATGTAATGAATGTTTCATATAAAAAGACTTTCAAACTTCTGATAGTGTTTTATGAACAATCTAAGGAATATTTTATTATATTTGAATAGAATGTTATTAATTATTTTATTAATCATTCATTAGACTAGAAATTATACACTTAATGAACTACAAAAGTATTATTCGTTAAATGTTATAAATCTTTTGATTAGTAAAATTTCAGAATATATTTAATACTTTGTGTTGTTTTTTTTTTATATAAAGAAACATAATATCTTATATTGACCCAAAATGGCTACAACTTGTATGTGATATTGCTATTAATTTTTAAATGCTTTAATTTCATCTTATTTTTTAAATTGAACAGGTGCCCTTCTTAATACCTTTTAAAGTATATCTCTATTTTGCAAAATTAAATTAGTTTGAATTTCCCATGTAGCTTTAATTTTATATATTTTTTTGGTTTAGCAGTAACTCATACAGTTATAGTCTAAATAGCTTAAATTTAAATCTTCTTTGGCAAAAAAATGTTACTTTTTTCTATTTTTTAAAAGGCAAATAGAATACAACTTATTGTCACTAATGGAAACAATAATAAGAAGCAAATTTATTTCATTTTCATAACTGATTATAAGAATATAATAAATCGAATATGAAAAGGCTATTGACTGAATTCAGTTAAACAAAAGTAATTCAATTCATTTTCTGGCTATATTTTTAAATTATTTTAATACAAATAATTTATCATTTACAGTAAATAATGCTTATAAAATTTATTTTGAAATTTGATATATATATATATATATTATGACAGGCACACTTCGTATGACCAAGTGTAAGATGGTATTACATAATAAAATGGCCTAAAATACGTAATAAAGCCATTAAACGTGTGTGTATGCCATCTATATAAATTTTAATCAAGTCAGATTATAAAATAGCTGAGAGATGTCTGTGGATATGTCATATACTCACACACACAAGAAAAGCCAATAGTTAAGGTTTATAATGTGAAGTATTAGCATATTAGCTATATGCTTATAATTTTTTATTATTATTTTATGTTCATTTTTTTTATAAACACAAAGATGTGTATGCATAATTTGTATGTATATATTTTTGTTTGTTTGTTAAATACTTGTGAAAAGAAAGGGAAATGGTAATATTTAAAAATCTAACATATAGGTAATTTTAAATAAAAAGTTGTACTAGATATTTTTCTCTACAAACCCATTGTTTTAAATTTAAGAAAATTCTAAAGGGAAGTAAATTTTAATAGATAAGTAATTTTGTTTCTTTTTCTTTTTTTTTTTTAAATTATCAAATGTTTCAACTCAACAAAAGAGTTCATTAAAATTTATGTTAATGCGGGTGGGGAAAAATATCTAATTTAATTAAAAAAAACATTTTAAATGTGATCTGATTATCAGAAAATATTTTAAGTGGAATCTGATTATTGGAAAATAACTTATATAATCAAACTTTTTCTTTTTTGTGTGTATGTTGAATCAAAGTAGATAATCAATTGAATTAAAAAATAAATAAATCTTGAAATTAATTAGGGGATTTCATAGGAATGCTTCGTGCATTGTATGAATCCATTAACAAAGGTCAAAATTAGGTGATTAAATGTGTTTCATAAGGGTACCTAGATTGGGATTCTAATGAGGAGGGCTATATGCTGTTCACCAGCTTAGTGGAATTCAATTGGGCACATGGATTTAATCAGGCACAAGCAGTCAATTGTTTGAACTTAGATAATTCCCAGTTCTAATTATGTTTTTAAAATCATGTCGATGTAAACTTCAAGATGGTTTTCAATTAGATAATTTGTATTAGTGCAGTAGAGAATTGTGTTTGTGGCAAGGTGTTGTTATTTGAAAACCCAAAGTCAAAGAATCATTACCAGTGCTGTAGAAAACAAAAAAAAGCACTACTGTTAGTTGATAATTGTTAACTAAAGAAGAAATTTATAATTAAACCTCAAGTACAAATGTACTCACATCAGTGAAATGGTCATGGGGTAGAAACCCCCAGTCAGTGTGCCCACCCAGCTCTGCTCCTGCCATCAGCAAGATCTCCTGAATCCAGTCATCAAATGATCATGAGAGCTGTTGAACACTACCAGAAATGTCTCCTAAATCCAGCCACCAAATGATAATGAAAGCAGCTGAAGAATGCTGTGTTAAAGAGAAGTCCCTGCCATCCTAGATGAACAGATACTTGGCCTACTCAGAACCCCTAGACATATGACAGAGACTTTATGTGGTACCCTTCTTAATGTTAATATATTTTTTTTATTCTAATAATTTCATACAAATATCAATGTAATAAATCTTTTATTGGTGTATTTCTCCCATTAAGATATTTTACTTACCATTCAGAGTTTACAAAATGTATTCATGTGCGAGTGTATGAACCTCAGACCACTTTCTCACTAGTTGATTCTTTATAATTTTATATTCTCTTTCTTTGTTAATATATCTATAATACTCTCATATACATATTTTTTATATTATTTATTATGCACTGGGGTTTGTTATTATTATATTTATCTTGGGAATTGGTGAAGGGATTCAATAAATATTTATTTAATCTTTATAAAACTACCTTACTGCTTTGAAAATTTATTATTTCTTTCTCTAAAATAATAAAACACTTAGATAAGTGTGCAAGTTTTAGTTTCCCATTTCTTTACCTGAGATAAAGAGAACGATGAGCTGGCATATGGGATACTTCCTTATCGGGATTTAAATCTTTGGTCATCGGCTGTTTATTTCTATTAGATTTCATTTGATTCATTTTATTTCATATTATTATTGGCCTTACATATCCTTTCAGGAGGGGGAATTAATGTTTTTGTTTCTGGGAGCGGTGCGAAGGATTTAAATTAAAGAAATCTTTCAAAGGTATGTAAGAGTCAATACTCTATAAATGTACCGATGACTGTATCAAACCGATTATAAAAAAGATTTGAAATTACTTCCTATCCTGGCATGCTGCCATATTTATTTCATGTTTGATATGTGCGTATGCTCATCTTATTAGGATAGAGATGAACCAGTATAATATATGCATATATATATATATATATAACGATGCATATGCTTTGAGTATTATAAGATATCAATTGTAGTTGGAGTGTAGCCATTGCAAGTTAAAACAAAGAAAACGAATGATAAAACTACTTACAATGCTAGATGTATTCTGAAATACCATAGCATAAACATTAGAGATACTAATAAATAAAAAATAGTAACATTCAATTCAAATCTAAGAATCTGATATTTCTTGAGGCACAATTAATTTATAAATTCCTATGTATAATTTGTGGAACATTTTACATGGTTATGAATAATCACATTTGTGCTAGAAATGATGAATATACTAATGCAATAAAGCAATACTGATCATCATTAGCATTCTATCTCCATGTAATGCATATTAGACACAATAAAGATTTTTTTAACACTAACATCCAATTTATAGCTGATACTCATAGCCAAAAAGATAATCAGGCAAGCTCATCAAAACTTAATATATTATACTGTAAGAACAATGATGATGATATATTTAAGCTATCCTACAATTGAAAAAAAAAATTAATAAGAACTTTAATTTTTATATTAGATTATTTACTGACTTTACCCCTCTCTCTCTCTCTCTCTCTCTCTCTCTATATATATATATATATATATATATATATATATATATATATATATTGTGACAGTCAGATGATGTATGTTGATTTAACCCAGTTCAAATACTAGGCAAAAGTACCTCGAGGCCACCCATATGCGAGATATTAAACCAGGAATACTATGACCTCTGCCCTATTCGTCTAGTCTCGAAGCTATCATGAACCGAACAACACTATCTGAGACATGCATAGATATTTTCTTACCGAGCCACGAGCTTAGCATCAGCGGGAGACATGGACAGAACCACCTACGGAGCTAAATAGTTAAATGTGCAAAAATACTTAGAAATATGTGTTTTGCGTGCCTGGATCATTTAAAAGTAAAACAAAGCATTGAAAGATAACTAGCAAACTCAAGCTTTTTAGTTAAATAAATATCTTTAATAAATGACATTTGAAATATTATTAATAATTTAATGGCCTTTGCTATTCCCTGAAATTAATGAATAACTAATGAGACAATGAAAACCAGATTAATATGCTTGCGGTCTAAATCTTTCCTTCCCAGTTTTATTAAACATTGTCAACTCGAATCTGCTTGATAAAGTGCAATAATAAAAATCTTTCGCAAAGCAGTTTCTAATTGCTTTGCGCTAAAACAGAGTTTAAAATGATTTGAGATGTATATCGCTAAATCTGACATATGTAAGAAGCTAATGGCGGACAAAAGAAGCGTTATCGAGGAGATCAAGTTGGCAAACAAAAAAAGAAACTTACTCGTACTAAATTTTACAAGTATGAATAAAACTGGAAAGGGATTTTTATATGAACAATTAACTAATAAACTTAACCGCAATAGAATTAAAATATTTACACATGGGAGTAATGAAGAATAGTGAAGGAAAAAAGGCTTAAATATCTAGATAGATGATCACATATACATATATCTAACTAGTCTAATAAAAATAGTTACATTATAAATATCATTAAACACACATTTCATAAATATTCAAGGAAGCAATTATAAAAAGTATGGACAAAAAGGGTAGCATAATAAATAGTTCATGAGGAGAGATATGATTACCGTCCTTGTTCCTTGGTCATGTTCCATCGACGGGCGTAGCTTGATCCGTCTGACGAGATGTGTTTGTCCAGACAAGGGAGTGGAAATCGGTAGCATGGTTTCACAAAAAGTCCTCCAGACATGGCACAGAGTTCAGATGATGATTGAGTAAATACTACGGCATTTTTCTGGTATTGAGGAACCCTCGGCGGTAGACAAAGTTATTTATTTGCCTAGCCAAGCATGGTAGACTCCATCGAATTCATATAATAAAATCACAACAGGCAACAGCAAAATTTCTAAAGTTCTCCATGGAGCAATCTGACAGCCCGCAAGAATACTCTGAATGAATAATCTTTTCCAAAAGGAAAATCTGAATGACTGATCTTTTCCAAAAGGAAAATCTGAATGACTGATCTTTTCCAAAAGGAAACTCTGATTGACTTGTTCCAAAAGGAAACTCTGATTGACTTGTTCCAAAAGGAAACTCTGATTGCCTAATCTTTTGTTCTCCCTTTTATTTATACCCTCTCTGTCAGCTACCTTCTATTGTTTGTATGATCTGAGATCTTGATAAGCCTCCCCATGCTCCTTTGTTTCAAAGTAACACCTTCTAAAAATAACTTTTACTTTTTTACTCTAAATTTCTTTCTTTAAACTTTGGGATTTTATTAATTAAAAAAAAAAGAAAAGGTCATCTTTAATTTGACTTAAAAATATACATTCTTTTAAAAAATGTTGGTGGGCTTATCTCAAAATCAAATCATACTAAATATTTAAACAAAAAGTAAAATACATTCTTATTTCTTTTAATAAATTAAGCATTTTATTTCAGCAGAATTTTGCATTAACTCATATATATATATGCTTGACGCATATAGATGTTTGACTAAACGGTTTTCACAAGTAATATTTTTAACAGCAATTTAATGTTACAATGGAATTTATTTAAAAGAAAATATTTAAAAGCAAATACAAATTTAATAAACGTAATTAATTTTAGCTGTAATGCAAAACCCTGCTGATATTGGACTATAAACTTAATTTAGGTTTACAATATTAATCAAGTTTATAGGAAGATGTGAAGCATGGATTGGACTTCAGATCCATTGCTTCATTTCCCAATAGTTAGTGAGCAAAAAAAAATGTTTAAAAAAAATGCTGTTGCTTCAGGTCAGAGGTAAGAATTTTGTGCCAGGTAAGTTCAAGCCTACTCTTTATTTGGTGTAAAATTTAACTTGTTACTGACTAACAGTTTTTCTTTCTTTTACTAAATAACTAACAGTTTATCCATAATTCAATCTGCTATATGTCTTAAAACGAGTCCATGTTGTTTTAATCTAACAAGTTATGTATCTATTTTAATGTCTATATTTCCCAGGATCCGGTGGTATATACTGCCTTGTACTTTTGGACGGGTTCATGACCCTATCATTTTGGTTTTCTTCTAAGTTTCCATAGTCAATGTCAGTTAGTATCCGAATCGTGCCTTGAATATCTTGCATTTGAGTGCCTATTAATATTTTCCTTATCCAGGGTGGCATGTTGTGCCTAGTCATCCTTACGATCTGCATTTCTGGATAATTGAATGCACTTAGGGCTTTAATTTGATTTACCTGCCTAACAAAAAACTGAGCATAAGTCTTTTGATGGTTAGCTGGGTATCTTTCATGCATTATGGAATACATCAAACTTTCCTGCCGCTCTGCACTCCAATACATTGACAACATTGCATTCTCATATTCCATAAATGTTTGTGGTTGTATAGACAGAGTGTTCCACCAGTCTCTGGCAGATTCTTTTAAATGATGACTGGAGATCGCCACTTTTTCTTGTTCTGTCATATTCTGAAATTGAAAAAACATTTTGAGACTGTCTAGGTGGTGTCTAGGGTTTCCCCCTGGTTCCCCTCTAAAACATTGTATATGTACGAATTTTGCCACAGGAGATGTTACCGGATTAATTATTATTGGTGTAAGGATTTGGTTGCCTTGTTGCGCCTGGATTGGATTCATCTGTTGATGAATGTTCATTTCCTCTTTATCCACATTCAACTGTCCATTTTCTTCTCCCTCCTGTATTTGATGCTTGACTGACACGTCCAAGGCATGCATATCCTTTCCTAATTCATTATCTATCAATGATTTAAGTTGTGTATCATCTTGCTTCTGTTGGGGTTGCCATTTAAAGTGAGTATCCTCATCTGGCAATACTTTGTTACAATAGTATGTTGGTGGAGCACCATGTTTTCCTCCAAACGGTCCAGTCTTTGTGATGTCATATTCATGAATTGTTTTAACATGTTCATCATCATTTTGTTTTCTTGTCTCATTTCTGTGATGAGATCTTTCACATTGTTTTCTTGGTCACTATGAATCGATGTTGCTGTATTTGGAAGGTTGAGCATTACCTCCTCATCGCTGTCATAATCTGCAACTTTCTTCGGTTGGTCCATTTTTGCCTAATATTGGCTATTTTGTTATATAACATTCACTTTGTTTGTAAAATGTGTTTGTCTTTTAATAAACAATCTGGATAAGTATATTTTTATACTAGTTATTAACACACAAAAAAAATATTTCTTTCTAAAATAAGTCACTATTCTAAGTTCCAACTATCTGTTTTATTTATATGTTTTCAGAAATTTAACTTTGCCTACCTTACGAGGTCCTATCTTAACCCTATGCCTATATGTATCTGTTTGTACTTAAAAATATATATATATAAAATCCTGCCGTGTCTGTCTTTAATATTTATACTACATATTAGTCTCCTCAGTATTTCATTAAAATATCACTGCTATTTTGTCGCAATATAATTAAAATAACACACTTACAGCTTGACCTGGCTTTCTCTGACACCTGAAACAACTAAAAAATGCATTTACATTAATACAAGTATATATAAAAAAAAATATGTGAGCAAAATATACGTAAGTCATGTTTAAAAATTATTTTGGCTCACTATGCATACATTGTTATTTTGATCATCTACTATAGTTTGGTTTATTTGATATCCGATATGAGAGATTGCACTTGCTGACAAATTTATTTGAGAAGGGCGCCAGTTGACAAGACAATGGCCATATCAAATATACATATTAATGGATAATGATCCAAGCATACATTGATAAGGTTTATAAAGTTTAATGCGATTACAATTTATTTTGATTTTCACTTCACTTTCAAAAAAAAATCTCTGCATGAATAAGTAAATGGTATTTTAAATGACAATATTAAGTAAGTCTAAGACGTATAACAACTAAGTAAGGTAACATGTCTGACCTGGGTTCGAAACCACGCTACCATTTTGGTCAAGACAGAAAAAAAAATTTAACCAGCCTAAAGTACGATTAACAAAACAAAATATTAATACAAAAAACAATTAAAATGAAAGTAAAATCCCATGATAACCGCCACTCCGAATTATGAACCTGGGATCAAAACCAACTACCATTTTGGTCATACCCGAAATAGATTAACAATTATCACGCAATTTTACAGAATCACGCATTGAAATCAAAAACTGTTTAAAAAACATTTATATAAAAACGGGTTTTACCGAACTATAACGAAGTGTATACCATATGCATCCATATATATGAATATGTACATCATTAAATAATCATATATATGACTACATATAAATATACAAACAGATATACCTATACAAATATTTCTTTTATTATCATGTACATGAATTTATTAGAAAGATGTCATATTGCAAACCGCCTACTCCTTTTATTTCAGGCTAGTAAACGCTGGTCGCAACTATGACAAGGAAGCAATGATTGCGGACATAGACCTATTATTTCAGGCTACTCAGCAATCGAGAACTCTACAATGTAAGGGGTCTTCACCTAAACGGTTACTCTAAGGGTCTTCACCAAACATGGTTACTAAAAAACAAGGGCTTCACCTAACGGTTACTCAAAGGGTCTTCACCTAACGGTTACTCAAAGGGTCTTCACCTAACGGTTACTCAATAAATGATTCAATAGCATAATCCGAAATGGAGAAAAAAAATCTTAACTAAAGGGTGGCTGACATATATGTTATACAAAAATATATCTTTAATATATATATTTATTAACGAACATACGCATTTACTTTTCATAAAGTTGACAATTAAGTTTGTTATTATTGAAACAAAACTTATTTTATATCTATTGTTTGCACGGAACGTAATTTCAAAATATTTAAAAGTGAAAAAAAAATTCTGCATGATTAAAATTATTGATTTAATTAAGGAAACTAATGCAGAGAAAGTGAAACACTATAGTTTGAACTTATCAAACTTTTTGATCTTATAAAAAATTTCTATTAACGAAATAATGTTATCAATTTTAATCTTTACAAAAATTTGTACAACGGAAACATAATTCTATTATCTATTTGCACCTTTAACTAAAATGTTATATTTCGAAAAAACATTATTATATTAAAACTTCTCAGACTTAAGCATTACTAAAGTAACATAAAGTACAAAAGCTATTTTAAGGGAGGGCGGGTGGGTATATAGTTGACACTTCCGCCTCATCGAAGGTATATACTTTATATGATAAACAACAATATGGCAACTGGCCATCGACAAAACTACTCATTCGGAAAAAAAATCTTGCTATAACTCTGATATTTATTCTCATTAATATATATATTCACTATATAAAAAAAACTAACAGAGTGTTAACTTTTCTAAATGTAAAACATTCATTTCATATATATACCACACTCGGAAAAAATTTTTTTACTTTATGACACATTTAACTTTTTAATTAATTTTAAAAAATTACATTTGCTCACATTAGGAAACAAGACTCAGAAAAAATTATATATATTTTTTTTATATAAATATATTAGACCAAAACAAACTTCTCAGGGTACTAAATTTTTTTTAAAAAAAATCACATTCGTCCCACTGCGACAACTTGAAGCAAAAAAAAAAATTCACGTATAACTAACAATTATTCGTGTTCTTTAAAACAATCACTATATATATGCGTACAAATCCGAGGACAAAAAAATTCTACATATATATTATTATTTAAAACATAAACGCTGCCTACAGGGTGTGGAAAATTTCGAATAGCCACACGATGGACGCCAGAATGCGGAAAAAAAAAATCTACTGTGACAGTCAGATGATGTATGTTGATTTAACCCAGTTCGAATACTAGGCAAAAGTACCTCGAGGCCACCCATATGCGAGATATTAAATCAAGAATACTATGACCTCTGCCCTATTCGTCTAGTCTCGAAGCTATCATGAACCGAACAACACTATCTGAGACAGGCATAGATATTTTCTTACCGAGCCACGAGCTTAGCATCAGCGGGAGACATGGACAGAACCACCTATGGAGCTAAATAGTTAAATGTGCAAAAATACTTAGAAATATGTGTTTTGCGTGCCTGGATCATTTAAAAGTAAAACAAAGCATTGAAAGATAACTAGCAAACTCAAGCTTTTTAGTTAAATAAATATCTTTAATAAATGACATTTGAAATATTATTAATAATTTAATGGCCTTCACTATTCCCCGAAATTAATGAATAACTAATGAGACAATGAAAACCAGATTAATATGCTTGCGGTCTAAATCTTTCCTTCCCAGTTTTATTAAACATTGTCAACTCGAATCTGCTCGATAAAGTGCAATAATAAAAATCTTTCGCAAAGCAGTTTCTAATTGCTTTGCGCTAAAACAGAGTTTAAAATGATTTAAGATGTATATCGCTAAATCTGACATATGTAAGAAGCTAATGGCGGACAAAAGAAGCGTTATCGAGGAGATCAAGTTGGCAAACAAAAAAAGAAACTTACTCGTACTAAATTTTACAAGTATGAATAAAACTGGAAAGGGATTTTTATATGAACAATTAACTAATAAACTTAACCGCAATAGAATTAAAATATTTACACATGGGAGTAATGAAGAATAGCGAAGGAAAAAAGGGTTAAATATCTAGATAGATGATCACATATACATATATCTAACTAGTCTAATAAAAATAGTTACATTATAAATATCATTAAACACACATTTCATAAATATTCAAGGAAGCAATTATAAAAAGTATGGACAAAAAGGGTAGCATAATAAATAGTTCATGAGGAGAGATATGATTACCGTCCTTGTTCCTTGGTCATGTTCCATCGACGGGCGTAGCTTGATCCGTCTGACAAGATGTGTTTGTCCAGACAAGGAAAGTGGAAATCGGTAGCATGGTTTCACAAAAAGTCCTCCAGACACGGCACAGAGGTCAGATGACGATTGAG
Source organism: Epiperipatus broadwayi (assembly GCA_028023455.1). Lineage (NCBI taxonomy): Eukaryota > Metazoa > Onychophora > Udeonychophora > Euonychophora > Peripatidae > Epiperipatus > Epiperipatus broadwayi. The sequence goes on from JAQFVV010000250.1 coordinate 482,458, forward strand.
TAAATACTACGGCATTTTTCTGGTATTGAGGAACCCTCGGCGGTAGACAAAGTTATTTATTTGCCTAGCCAAGCATGGTAGACTCCATCGAATTCATATAATAAAATCACAACAGGCAACAGCAAAATTTCTAAAGTTCTCCACGGAGCAATCTGACAGCCTGCAAGAATACTCTGAATGAATAATCTTTTCCAAAAGGAAAATCTGAATGACTGATCTTTTCCAAAAGGAAAATCTGAATGACTGATCTTTTCCAAAAGGAAACTCTGATTGACTTGTTCCAAAAGGAAACTCTGATTGCCTAATCTTTTGTTCTCCCTTTTATTTATACCCTCTCTGTCAGCTACCTTCTATTGTTTGTATGATCTGAGATCTTGATAAGCCTCCCCATGCTCCTTTGTTTCAAAGTAACACCTTCTAAAATAACTTTTACTTTTTTACTCTAAATTTCTTTCTTTAAACTTTGGGATTTTATTAATTAAAAAAAAAAGAGAAGGCCATCTTTAATTTGACTTGAATGGGCTTAACTAATTAAAAATGTACATTCTTTTAGAAAATGTTGGTGAGCTTATCTCAAAATCAAATCATACTAAATATTTGAACAAAAAGTAAAATACATTCTTATTTCTTTTAATAAAATAAGCATTTTATTTCAGCAGAATTTTGCATTAACTCATATATATATGCTTGACGTATATATATGTTTGACTAAACGGTTTTCACAAGTAATATTTTTAACAGCAATTTAATGTTACAATGGAATTTATTTAAAAGAAAATATTTAAAAGCAAATACAAATTTAATAAACATAATTAATTTTAGCTGTAATGCAAAACCCTGCTGATATTGGACTATAAACTTAATTTAGGTTTACAATATTAATCAAGTTTATAGGAAGATGTGAAGCATGGATTGGACTTCAGATCCATTGCTTCAATATATATATATATATATATATATACATATATATATTAAATGGATAGACTTAATCTTGTTTCACAGGTTGCTTCAGTGATTATGTGATGAGTTTTAAAACAATTCTTCATCCAGATGATACAGGTGTGAGGCGATCAAATATTTGTGCAATATTTCTATTAATTACACAAGAATAAAATATGGATAATATATCATAAACACACACACACCCATATATATATATATATATATATATTATTGTTAGATCCACCAGGTATAATAATCACTGGCAAACAATCTATGCAGTAAGCTAACCCTTGCACTGACTATATATGCATACAATAATTTTATGACAAAGACTAATGCCGGTGGAATATAAAAATAGATTTAATTATAATACACTAATATATACATATTTACAGTACTACATTAAAACTATCATAATCTATTTATATTAACAAACCCGAAGGCGTACAAAATAATAATGAAGATCTATACAACCTACTTTATAGTCCCTATGCTGACTCTTGGATGTTCAGAGGCCAGCTGTCCACTCTGGGGCTACCATGCTAAATAAGCGACATTCAGTGCCTTTCTTAGTTCAACTGCATTGGTAGACCTCCCAGTTTTAAGTGTCAAAATGCTTTATACATCCACTCATTTTTCCAGACATGATTTTTTTGATTGGTCAATCTTGTCCGACCTGGTCAGATTAATCCCTCCCAGTTTATCTTTTGGTTTAAGTTTTACTTTGATTGATTATCCTTTGCAGTTTGATTGCTTTTTAATTAATCATCTTGTTTATCTGCAAAGTTCCTTCATTAATTAACCTTCCTATCTAAAAGGATTTGTTTACATGTTGTTTTAAAAAATAACACAGCTATTAAACTATAATATTATTTTAAATTAACGAAGTATTTTTATCTTCATGTATATATATATATATAACTTATGTATGTCTATGCGATAAATTATACACATATATACGTTTAAATATTAAATCCCTATTTACAATATTTACTCTTATTATTTTGTGTGTATGTGTATTTTAATTATACACATACATAACAATACTTCCCCCAAGTTCGAAGATTATTTGTTAGTCTTCGGACTTAAAATATAATCATTTAAATATTTGGGAGGGTTTATTTTCCTTTTTAGTCATTGCTGTGAATTATTTTCCATTTGTAGTGGTGATTTCTCTGTAGGAAAAATGTTTAATTGAAAACCAGTTTCTTGAGTGGCACAAATTTCTGGTTTATTATCATTTTTAGTCTCGTTGGTTTCTGTTGTGAGATTTGGAATCCAGTCATCACTTTCATTTAGCTGGTTCACATGTTTTTTTAATATCTTACCATCACCCATGCAAACTGTCATGACTTGTTTTGACAGGTGGTGAATAACTTCCCCTGGAAACCATCGATTTTTTAGTGTGTTCTTTACCCACACTCTCTCTTGCGGCTGAAATTTATATGAACAACTGTTGTTTGTCTCGTTGTTTTGTTGGCACTATTTTTGCTAGTTTTGTTTGCAGTTTTCTGTCTAAATATATTTCCACTGGTGATTTTCCAGATTTGGCCACTGGGGTAGAATGCTGGTGGAGAAGAGCAGTCAATACAGCTTCGTCAATTTTCATTTTGCCCATTTTTTATAGCTGACTTGAGGCTTTGCACTGCTCTTTCAGCCAGTCCATTTGATTGGGGGTGGTATGGAGGGATGAGTACATGTTTTATTCCCCAATCTTGCATTGCTACATGTTTTATTCCCCAATCTTGCATTGCCTCGGTGACCTTTTTTGATGTGAAACTTGTTCCATTATCTGAGACTAAAGTTTCTGGGAATCTGTGATGAGCAAAAATCTCATACAGAGTGCTAAATATTACCTCTGTGCTGGTATTTTTCACTATTTTATACTCAGCCCACCCTGAATATGAGTCGACTACAACTAGAAATAAATGGCCTTCAAATGGACCGCAGGTCTATATGAATTCGTTGCCATGGGTTGTCTGCTTTTGGCCATGTTTCAAAAGTCAATGGTGGTACTTTAGCACACTGTTGGCAGTTCTCACATTTCTTTATATATCTTTCTATATCTACATTGATGTTTGGCCACCATATGATGCTATGAGCTAGGGATTTTGCCCTCACAATGCCCGGATGTCCCTCATGAAGCAAGTTTAATATTTGTTGTCTCCCCACCACAAGTATCAGCACTTGATTGCTCCTCAAAATGCATCCCTTACATACAGATAGCTATTCACAGGCATTCCATAATTGTTTGTGGAGAAAACTTGGATGTTTGTTTGGCCATCCTCCTCTTATCTTATTTATTATCCATTGATAGCCGTCATCTTCTTCTGTCCATCGAACTACAATTTTACTATTTAGGTTTTGCTTTTGAAGTACATCTATATAATTTACTTCTCTTTCTAATACTGCTGCTTCATCAAGATTGGGCATGCATGATAATGTTTTTGTGTGCCCAATTTGTTTTCCTTTTTGTATTGCAGACTATAATAGCCCGCAAAAACTTTAAGCAAACGTAACAACCGAGGGCTTAAATGATCAGGTATATGTTTATTTCCAAATATTTCCAGCAGTGGTTTGTGATCAGTTATAATAGTAAATTTCCTCCCATATAGATATTGGTGGAATTTTTTCACTTCAAACAAAATTGCGAGTGCTTCCTTGTCCAATTGGCTATAGTTTTTTCTGCCTTGGACAATGTGCATGAAGCATATGTTATAGGTTGCTCTTCTGACTGGACTGGGTGACTTAGTACTGCCCTGACTCCAAATTCAGATGTGTCAGTGGTCAACATAATTTCCAGATCACTGTTGTAATGTACTAATAATTTCTCTGAAGTAAGCAGCACTTTAGTGTGAATAAATGCTGTTTCTTCTTGCTCGTCCCATTTCCATTTCTGGTTTTTCCTCAGTAGATTATATAAAGGAGTGGCCACATGCACTTTTCCTTTTTAAAAAAGTTTCAAAAAAATTCACCAAGCCTAGAAAAGCTTGTAGTTGCTTCATGTTTGTGGGTCTTGGTGCTTCTGCTACTGATTTAGCCTTTTCAGGGGAAGGGGATGTGCCACTTCTTGATATAATGTGGCCCAGGAATTTAATTTCCTTAGTTTTCCAAATACATTTTCCAGTATTCAGCTTTGCGCTAAACTCATTTAGCTATTCACATATCTTATCTACTCAGTAAGTTCTTTGTCTGTGGTCACTGTTACGAGGATGTCATCGAAATATAGTATGAGGCCATCTAATCCATTGAGTAGAGTTTCAATTTTCAACTGAAATATGCTAGGGACCGATGTTATTCTGAATGGTAGTCTTTTACATTTGTATAGCCCAAGATGCATAGTAATTGTCAGTATTCTGGACATTTCATCTGTAACTGGTATTTGATAGAATGTAGCGTTAAGGTCTAACTTTGCAAAGAAATTAGATTTTTGCAATGAAGCGATAACCTCTTTAGCATTTGGTACAGGGTATGCACTCTTGTTTAATGCTTTATTTACAGTTACTCTGTAATCCCCACACAAGCATATCTGACCATTAGGCTTAGTTATGATTACTACTGGGGTGGACCAATCTGACTTTTCTGTGGGTTCCAACACCCCTTTCTTGATGAGGTCATTGATTTCTTGCTCTACTTTTACTTTCTGAGTGAACGGTACCTTTCTAGGTTTGCAAATTATGGGTAGAGCTCATGTGTTCATTTCTAACAATACTGGCTCAGTTTTAATCATTCCCAGCTCCTTATTAAATAAATTTGGAAATTTATTTTCCATTTCTTTTTCCAACTTGACATTTTGTACAAATGTAAATCTAATCCCTAATTTATTAAACCACTCACGACCAATTAGTGCATTTATCAGAGTGTGTACTATATATAATGATAAATTGACAATTTTACCCTCTACTCTATTTACTGGAGCTTTAACCACACCCTTTATTTTAATAGCATTGCCATTTACGTCTAATGCTTTCATGTCAGTTTTTACTATTTCGGGTTTTTGCTTACAATTTTCTGTAACAGTCTGCCAATCGTGTAGTGAAATTAGGGTTATACTGCTCCCGATGTCCACTTCCATGTCTATAGGGCAATCGTATATTTTAAATTTTATAATTATTTTCTCATTAAGACTGGTTGCTGTATTGTTAATCATTGCAAGCTGTTTTTCTTTTCCCTGTAATTTACAGTTAGGACTGTTTCTTGTGTGGAATGTTTCATTTTGTTCTCTCCTACACATGTTTTGCCTATGCTCTTCTTATTACATAATTTACATTCTTCGCATCTAAAATAGCGATCAGTGGCTTAATGCCCTTTTTTCCACAACAAAAACAGATAACAGGGTTTCTACTATTACTGCCATTACTTTCATTATTTTCTGTGGATTTCTGTTCCACTGTTTTTAAAGTTTTGTAAACTTTTGTCTGCTTATTTCCCCCATTATTGAATTATGCATATTTTTTGGACTGTTCCAAGATGAGCTCGTAGGCTTTGCTACATTTGATTGCCTCCATGTATTCGAGATTCATTACTGACAGTAGCTGTGGCCATAAAGTGTCACTGTTTATGCCTGTCAGGAACTGTTCAAGGAGAGCATCTAAGTGAGAATCATACACACAGTTTTTAGCTAACACTCACAGTGCACAATCAAAATCCTTAATCATTTCATTTCTAGCTTGCAAACAATGGCAGAACTGTAGTCTCGCAACATAATGCGAAGGAGTGGGGTTAAAAGAATTACCCAATTGCTCTTTGAAGTCACTGTATGAGCATTGCTCAGGGGTTAAAGGCGCTACTAACCGATTTGCAATTTCTATAACCGCTTTACCAGTGAAACATAATACGGTGGCTATTTTATACTTATCATCTTCGACTCTATTAATAAAAAGATACTTTTCTATGTGTTCAACATGCAATAGCCAACTGCTCATCCCGTTTATGTCAAATTCGCCAATGGCCATATGCAATTTATCCATTATACCCAAATATTGTACTTAAAAAAAAATTCTGCTTTGAGTAAATGGTGAGTAACAGCAATTTTAATACCAACTACTCTAGCTTTACTAGGTTTGAACTCTTGACTGCACCAAATGTTAGATATGCCGGTTATAATAATCACTGGTGAACAATCTATGCAGTAAGCTAACACTTGCACTGACTATGCATACAATAATTTTTTTGACAAAGACTAATGCCGGTGGAATATAAAAACAGATTTAATTATAATACCCAAATATATACATATTTACAGTAATACATTTAAACAATCATTATTTATATTAACAAACCCGAAGGCATACAAAAATAATAATGAAGATCTATACGACCTACTTTATAGTCCCTATGCTGACTCTTGGATGTTCGGAGGCCAGCTATCCACTCTGGGGCTACCATGCTAAATAAGTGACATTCAGTGCCTTTCCCAGTTCAACTGCATCTGTAGACCTCCCAGTTTTAAGTATCACAATGCTTTACATATTCACTCATTTTTTCAGTCCTGATTTTCTGGATTTGATTGGTCAACCTTGTCCGTACTGATCGGATCAATCCCTACCAGTTTACCTTTTGGTTTAAGTTTTACTTTGATTGATTATCTTTTGCCGTTCGATTGCTTTTTAATTAATCATCTTGTTTATCTGCAAAAGTTCCTTCGTTAATTAACCTTCCTATGTAAAAGGATTTGTTTACATGTTGTTTAAAAAAATAACATAGCTATGAAACTATAATATTATTTTAAATTAACGAAGTATTTTCATCTTCACGTATATATATATAACTTACGTATGTCTATGCGATAAATTATACACATACATACGTTTAAATATTAAATCCCTATTTACAATATTTACTCTCATTATTTTGTGTGTATGTGTATTTTAATTATACACATACATAACGCTTATAAAATTAAAAATTAATCTATAATTAGTTTTGGAATAACCATCACTCCTATAGCCCTTGCTATTGAGTATGGCAGACATTGGGAAAGCTGGCTACATTGAATATTTACATAGTTTATAATAAAATATTTATAAGACTAATGTCAGTTTGTTTTATTCCATATAATATTGTATATATATTGATCTACACAGTTCAACTTGACTTCTACTTTTTATCTGCATAAGTTCAATTAGTAATGATTACAAATTTAGTAATGCAATGTACTTTCATACTTTATATATTATTACTATTTATTTTTTAACATTTTTACAATTTAAAACTATTTCTTATATATAAAGCTAAATGCACCATTTTATTATTTATGATCAAACTTTTAAGACTTTTTATTTCTTCTACAGTCTTAAATACTGTTTTTAACTTTCGTAGTAATAAACTTTTTATTTGAAGGAATCGCACGTGGGTAAAATCCAACTTTTTTTAAAATACTCTTTGTTAATATTTTAGCATGCACAAATGTCCAGTTTTAAATACTAAGAAACAGTTTTTGATATCGATCGATGTAAAATTCCAGTAATCATTATCTTTATAAAATATTGATTTTCCTTTCTTCATTTTATAGATTTATTTTATTTTTATAGCACTTGGGTAAAACTTTTTTTGTTCGTTTACTATCGTTTTTACAATCTTGTCAAAATAGAGAATAATTATTTGAAGAAAAAAAAGACAGAATTTACACATACCCAAACACACACACACACACATATATATAATTAATCTATTCATTTAGTATACCAAATGTTTACTATAATAAATAGAGGAATTTTAATTTAGGATTTTTAGTGTATATTCATTATCTATATGACTTTATAGTAACAATGAATAATTGATGCCCTGGAATGTTTAACGCAATGGTACAGTGCGGATTTAGGAATCAAGGTTCGGGGATTATGGCTCTGTTCTATCATTTTGGTGCTCTAATTACTCAACAATGTAAAAATTGATATGCAATATTTTGACTAAGCATATACATACTATTTGCTCTTAAAATTAAATAGTCAGGCAATATATTAAATTTCATTTATAGAAATCTGACTATTTACTCTCTCTCTCTCTATATATATATATACACACACACTTTAAAAAGTTTATAATATATAATATTAAATAACATACTTGGGAACATACATATCCGAAAAAATTGTAATTAAGTTTTTTTTTATTATAGAAGTGTTTAATGATGATTTGTGAATGTAAATGCTTTTAACATTATTAATTAAAATATATATTCTACCACCATTGTTTGTCTAAAGTTTTGTGATAATGGTTATATGTTGAATTATTTCCATCATTTAATATTAAATACTGAATGTCTTTAGAAAAATCCAAACTTTATTTAAACTTTCCAAATATTCCCAGTTATTAGAAATAACACACAGGTTAGTTTATAACACAACGTTATGAGTAGTAGTATTACCCCCCCCCCCATCTTCAGTATTGTTGGCCTGATCAGTGGAGTACTATCATGGGAATCAAATTAGAACTATTAGATTTGTGAATATTGAATTTGAGATAATGCTCTAAGCAACTGAGGTATTGTTTAAAAGCAAAGTTATTTAGTGATTTCCAACCAGTATGCATTATTACACTAGATTGACTTCCAGCCAGTAATTGACCTTGATCTTAGAAAAAAGTGCAGTAATCAAGTGAAATTTCAATGCCAAGTATACAAAATTTCTAGAGCAGAGTGTTACCTTAAATTCATTATTAACAAACCTAAAAATTCAGGTTTGATTTCCATGATCATATTATCACTGGTCAAGTCATTAATACCTGATAAAGGGAAAAAAAATTATATCACTCAAGATTTGTTATAAATTAATCTGTGTGCAGTTACTAATAGTTGACTATATTAGGAAATTTTAAATAAATTTAGACTATTTCTATAAATATTTAATAATAGATGATGAAAATAGTCCATCGTACAAATATATTGAAAATGCCATTATTACAAACCTTTAGACAAACATTAAATATTTGGTATAGACTTGATACTATGTCAATCTTGATATTATGAAAAGTTATGTCTAAAACTGACAAAAGTAAAAAAAAAATCCAATTAATTTCACAGATTTATAAATAATACTATAACACAACTATATAGCCTTGTTGTGCGCGTAAAAGTTTATTAATACATATAATATTTACACTTGTATCGTAGGCGTAAATAGGAATATAGTATAGACCAAACCCAGTTTTATTTATCAACATATATAAATATTTACAATATATATCTCATTACGATCTTTTTTTTAAAATATATATGTTAAATTTAGAGAGATTAGCTGTGCTGAATCCTCAGCAACAGCCATTTTGTGCGAGGGCATTATATACGGTCTGGCACAATATATATATACATTGTTACATAATGATAATTAATCATACACATATCCAAATTCTCAATTAGAAATTAGATAATGTCCAACAAATATATATATAATACATATTTTGCGGGTTCATCCGTGTTACTGACGTTTCGACTTGGTCACACAAGCCATCCACAGAGTTATAAAAAGTAGAAAGACGGTTGTAGAGGCGCTACAACCACTGATTTGAATAAAATGTTAAAATTCCACCAATAGCAAAAAATGTTAAATTTAGGAATGTTTTTTAAAAAAAATCTTTCCAAATAGGAGGAAGTTTGCATGTATCATCTCGCTTATTGATACAATCTGGCCTTTTAAGTATCTCAATGGCTTCTCTCTCTCTATATATATATATATATATATAATGCAATTACATACCTTACTTTAAAGCAAACACATATTTAATATTTAGAGTAGATGGGTTAATATAATGAAAAATGAGGTCAGTTAATGATTAACAACTTTTAAAAAATATATATATGTTTACATAAGATAATACTTTTAGCCTTTGTTTGTATTTTTCCAGAAAAAAGGCAGTTATAAAAACTGACACTTTGATTATTTGACTATCATAATCATTTGATGATTTTTTTAAATTTCCATTTATCAATGGAATATTAAATAAATTATTAGTCCATCGATTACTTCTATGCAATTTGTGATGGGATTGTATCTATGTGGTTCTTTGCAGAATAACAAAATGACTTATAGTATTTTTCCATGATTGGAATTACATTTATAAATATCTCGTGTTTTGTTGGTTGTTATTAGACCACAATAGATCTTCTTTTCTTCTCACATAAGTAAAACACATATATTTATATATGATAGAGCTGGAAGAGAGCAATTAAGCTGTCTTCTTTATGCTAGGCTATTTTTATGTACAAACTAAACACCATTATTTTTTCCTTTATGGAGTGCCTTGTGGTCAAAGATGGACCACAAGAGCTTTTAGCAAACCATTCAGATATAATTTAATTAATGTACATATAAAGCCAATACATATTTGAATATAACACGCATTGATAATATTCTAATTTATTTGCATGCAAATACACAATCCAAACGGTCTTCATAATAAGAAAATCTTCTATTCCAGCTCTTTGCCAAGACAAACATATTCTGCTTCTGAAACATCCTCTGCCAAATTGTATTCTGACTTAAATTTTTACTGTGACAGCATTTTATAACTTATAAAATTTAATTACCTCAATCTAAGTTTAATGAGTTATCAATAAGTAGTTTAATTAAACCTTCTCCGTTAACCATTATCAGTGCTTAATTATTAAAAAGCATTGGAAAGAGAACAGACGATGATTAAGTATTATTGGAAGTAAAAAAAAAACAGAGAAGATAAAAAATATTACTTTTTTAGTAGTATAAATGTATTTCAAAACTTCACATTTTCATAAATAAAATTTATTAAAAAATTCTATTGTTGAATTGATAACTTTTATAAAACTGTTTCACATTCTTTTTCTTTTCCAAAAAGTAATTTTACAACTAGTTAATACAATTCTTTTATTTTTTTAAATTTTTTTGTACAGAAATATTTGTTTCGAATGAAACGCTAAAAAACACACGCATATCACTCAAATAAAATTTAACCCCTTATTTAATGAGGGTTTAGAATTAAAATACTGTTAATTATTACTATCACATTTCATGCTCATATTTAATACTTGTAGGTAGTTATACATGGCTAATATATATATTACTTAAATAATAAGTAATAATGTTCAAGGCTAAATGGGTTTATAAGCAACCATTAAAAAACAGTCAACCCTTAGACAATTCCAATATAGATAACAATAATCAATTTCAAACTGTTGTTGAGGCAACCTCCTTTTAACAATACAATAAAAATTAGAAATCACAAAGCTAAACAAGTCAATAAGTAATCAAAATTACACCAAATTCACAACTCATTCAGACTAGACAAGAAAATAAAATATAAAACACTACCCATGGTTTCACTGCTACAAGCAGACTTGTCAAGTATAAAAAAACTACAAAATAACATATTTAAACTAAACATTATCCACTCCACTTATATTCCATCTACCCTTAATATTAAACAAACTTTTACATAAATTAACTGCTTCAAAATCATACATTTTTAATAATAAGGATTCTCTAATTTTTTTTTATTTCATTACTCTCAAAGAAAACAATCTTAGCTTCATCAAAATTAATAATGTGGTTTGTATATTTTACATGGATATATAAGGTGATCTGTGATATTTATTTTTAACACTATTTTTATGTACCTTTATTCTTTCATTTAAACTCAAGCTATTCTGACCTATATACCTTCTTACAAAAACAAGGAATAATATACACTTATTGTTGTATCTCATTAAATTTCTTTTGCAGCAATTGTCATATCATCTTTATTATGGATATTTTCTGTACTTGATCTTGTTGACTAGTACCTTGTTGCATTTTAGATTGATTCATCTGATTTTCCATTTTGTTAAATGCAGATCTGGTTATATCATTCATTTATAGCCATCTCAGTGTTGCAGGTTTTAATTAACCTCTAAAATTATTCCTCCTCTTTACACATTTCTAATATATTTTCATTAAGTAATATATCCACTTTTCTCTTCATTATGAATCTCTATCTAATACCAAACACTACCTAAAACTATTACCCAACCTAGTTTGAACACTTTTCCAATGGAGCCACTGTGCCTATTTTTCTGATGTGACTTTACATTTAATTCTTAATCTAGTGCTGATCTTATATTTTTATTTGCTCTTATCTAACAATAATTATCTTATCTTATGTCATTATATTTATTATATTAAAAATAAATCTATGAGTTTAGGCTGCACTTTTATATGCAGTGCCTTAATAGGGTAAAGAAATGTATAAATCATTTGAATAAATAATGAGGTATAAGCTATTATTGATTTAGTCTATAAAAATGGAGAAAAATGTTAACACATTCCTAAAACTCTAATTAAAAAATTGCTCCCCCATAGAAGGAAAATATTTGAACCATAATTATTATTATAAGGTATTTTTAAAATTATTCCCAAAATTTATTTCACTTAACTTTTTTTAAATATATTTTACTATTACATATAATCTTATGCTTTTCATAAACTCTTCAGATTCAGAAACCTACATTTTAATAACCATGAGTTTTACCAAATAAAAAATTAGAAATTAATAAAACATTACAAACTGCCATTTTTTAAAGGAAGGCAGTAGCACAAAATCTTTAACATCTTGTAGGTGTTGTATTTTTTATTTCCATCAATAAATTTCTTAAAGAAAGAAAGAATAAAAAAAGAATGTATAAGTGGTAAGTTATATTTTTTTGAAAGGAATAAAAATAGAGAAAGTCAGAGTGATTTCTAAATGTGTATAATTTTTATAATTTTATTATTAGTAAGAATATACATGTTAAAATACAAAAAAAAATCAAGTCAGATGTCACATGACCTAATTTAATAAGCTTGTGTTTACAAATGTTATATATATATATATATATATATATATATATATATATATATATATATATATATATATATATATATATATATATATATATTAGAGCTTGAAAATAAGCTCTTAACAAGCTTTGAGAATATCCTCAACTCCAGACTGGTTTCTGCTACTGGCATCATCAGTGAGGTGCCAGGATATTTAAACATTAGATTAAAAATACCAGGGCAAACCCAGCACTTTATTTAATGTATAACTATTAAGTAGAAACTCTGAAACCTTCAGACATCCATATCTCTTCCAATCCAGCTATCTAACTTAAATAACCATATGGGACTCAATTAAGTTCAGATACACCATATATTAATAGCTTCAGCAATATAAAATTGTCAAAGCTTTAATAGTAAAAAATAAAATTACAAAAAATCAAGTCAAATGTCACATGACCTAATTTAATAAGCTTGTGTTTACAAATGTTATATATAGACCTCACAGAATAAACTCTTAACAATATTTGAGAATATCCTCAACCCCAGACTGGTTTCATAGTAATATATGGTGTATCTGAACTTAGTTCAGTCCCATATGGCTATTCAAGTTAGATAGTTGGATTGGAATACATATGGATGTCTGAAAATTTCAGAGTTTTTACTTAATAGTTATACATTAGATAAAATGCTGGGCTTGTCTTGGTATTTTTAATCTAATGCTTGAATATCCTGGCACCTCACTTCTGACACCAGTAGCAGAAACCAGTCTGGGATTGAGGATATTCTCAAATCTTATTAAGAGCTTATTTTGTGAGCTTTATATATAACATTTGTAAATACAAGCTTATTAAATTAGGTCATGTGATATCTCACTTGATTTTTTTGTAATTATATTTTTTGCTATTAATGTTTTGGGAATTTTATATTGCTAAAGCTATTAATACATGGTGTATCTGAACTTAATTCAGTTCCATATGGCTATTTAGGTTAGATAGCTGGATTGGAAGACATATGGATGTCTGAAAATTTCAGAATTTAAAGTGCTGGGCTTGTCCTGGTTGTTTTTAATCTAATTCTTGAACATTCTGGCACCTAACTGACGATGCCAGTAGCAGAAACTAGTTTAGGGTTGACAATATTCTCAAAGCTTGTTAAAAGCTTATTTTGTGAGCTCTATATATAACATGTTAAAATATTTGTTATATATTCTATATATATGCTAATAATATTTCAACGACACAATTTTTATTAACTATTTATTTTATTATCCTACAATGTCTAAGCTTCAAACTTCTAAGTTAAATTGTATATACATAATATAATGCAGAGTAGATTAATGGTTATATGTACATATCTTGAAATAATGGTCATCTAGAAGTTTATATCATGAAATAAGCATAATGCAATAAAGACATACTTAACCTTTCCCTCAAGACATATTACATCATTTTCTTCCTATCTCAATTTCTGAATTTATCTATGTTTTGATCCATACTCATCATTACAACCTGGGCCGCATCTGATAAGTATCATCAGAAAATATTCCAATGATATATTCTTTCTATGAATCTGAGATAAGAATCCACAATAGTAAAGATACCACAACAGTCCTTATAATCTTCCTATAATTTCTGCTGACTCATTGAAAACTCTTAGAATTAATCCTGACTAATATATCATTTTTAATTTATTATACATGACCATATAAAATAAAACACAAATCACTTCCAGATAAAAATTATCATGGAATTAATATTAGAACATGACTCCCTTTGCTATAGCAAATCGAACCTTCACAATATTTAATCAATAACAATAAAACAATTATTTATTAACTAAAATTAATTATAAAATAATTTCTATTGGGACCCAACCTTTTATATTTCAAATCACAATACTTTATATATTCCATTAGGCATCATTTTATATAATAGTAAAATTATACATGATATTCATTTATGTTTTGGTCCATATTCATCATTACAATCTGGGCATCATCTGATAGGTATCATCAGGAAAGATTCCAGTGATATATCTTGTCTATGAATCTGAGATTATTTACTACAATAGTCCTCATAATCTAACTATATTTTGTGCTGACCTATCAACAACTCTTAGAATTAATTCTAATATATTATTTTTTTATTTAATTTATATGGGCAAATTAAGTACACAGACCACTTTCTGATAAAAGTTGTCATGGAATTAATATTAGACATGACTCCCTTTGCTAAAGCAAATTGAACCTTCACCACATTTAATCCTCAATTTTATACTACACAGCTCAATCATTTCACAAATACCTATTATCAAAAATATATTAAACAGACTTTCAGATCAAATCTATAATATAGACTGAATATATCCTGTGTCCACACTGCCTTATTTTAAAAAACACTCCATCATCACTTAACAATCTTCAACCCATCTCAATGACTTTGATTCTAATTAACTTATAGAATCACTAATAAGAGATAAAATTAAATATCTCATCCTTCCTCATTTATCAAATTTTAAATTTGATAAAAAGACCACTCTGCCTCTGATGAAACTACACTTTTTAAAATAACTATAGATGATATCAAACATTCTAGAAAATAATGACCTATTGCTGTACAACTTTGATATTACTGCAGCCTTTGATTTAGTTTCTATTGACAAACTCTCACAAATCCTTAATGTCTATCCTGTACATGTTAGCAAGACAAATTTGCATCACATTTAGTGGTCAAATGTCCTTCAGTTTCTCCCTGCATCTCTCTATACCACAAGATTATCCTTATATGACTTCTTTTCTTGACTTACATTATCCTGTTATTAGATAACATCCAAAATAAACTACCAGGAATTTATAACTCTTTCATAAATCAAACAATCACATAGCATGTATGGATAACTTACTCATCTTATTACCATCAAAAAATATCGCTATTAACTAATTGATATTTTAAACAATTATATAGGAAAATACTATCTCAAATTCAACAAAGAAAAATCAGCAACTTGGAACCTTCTCTAGGTAAAATAATAAATTATCCTTTCACTGCCTCATCTTATAAATTGCAAGGTTTTCCAATTTATCTTTTTGCAAATGCTATAAGATAAGAAATCCAATCTAAACTCTTCAACTCCATGTAAAATACAGTTAACTATTTATCTAAAGCATATTTATCCATACAAGCAAAAATGTATTTCACCAATATTATAATACATCCTTTATTAAAAAGATGAAATCGCTATACAATAAATTGATCTTGAACAAGAAAACAGTATCAATTAGTACCAAATCAATGCATAAACATACCAAACACAGTGAGTTCTCATTACATTGTATCTCAATCTACTATCTTATTTAAAATATATTTATTGACATTATAAAATTGTACAGATGCACAAGATTTATAACCTTATATTCTGAGGTACTAAGTTTTATCCTGATTAATCCATCAGATCAACTATCACCTATCAAAAAATATTTTCTTTAAATGTAGTTCAATACATCAGACTAGATCAAAAATAATTTGCAACAATAATACTGGAATGCATATGTAATAGTATATAAAAAATTAATTAATTCACCATCACAATCTATACTTAAATTTACTAATAATTATACAGGTAATTAAAATATTTAAAATTTGATATTTGGAGCTGAAATATTTAAATTTTTTAATTAAAATAAAGTTTAAGGCTTTTTCTATTATGTTTTTCTAGTGAAAAAAAAGGTTTTTGCCAAACATGGACACAATATATTCACTATGTTCCAAAGAAAAAAAACTATTGAATACTTTTTAAATAATTGTCCAGCATTACAAACACACTGAAACATAATAGTTTTAATTATTAGATTTCAAATCTCTTTTCTCACTTATTTAATAAGCAGTATAGGAAGAGGGCTTTCTTCAACATATGAATAACTACATTTATAGTTTTTACCCAGTTGTTTCTAAAGTGTTCAACATCTTGGCAGCTTCAATAACATTTCCATAACAAATTATCTCAAATAAAGAGCAGAGATGAAATACTTCAACTGACACATTTTCAACCTTATGAAGTTAGTCAAACTATTAACATTACTGAAATTATTAGTCCTTACAAACTTCTTTACATCACATATTATTTCATGTAAAATATTAATTTTTGTAAATCCATGTAGATATTCAAGACATTGGTTGGATTTTATATTAACTAAGGCTTCTCTTTAATATATGAAAACACATATGTAATGGCTTAATCTCTACAAAGCACATGTAAATATATTCATGTAAAACAATATAATATTTTGTTTGCAATAAAGTATATTTTAAAACTACAATAAACAATTTTCTAATTAATTAGTTAATTAATTTATGTTATTACCAACAGGTGTTTGTATTGGAAAAATTTAAATACAGTTTAAAATTTTCTAGACTTTCAACATTTAAGGATAGATGATGGAAATAGTCTAACATATTATTACTATAAATAAAATCTTTAAAAAATATTAATATCTTTAATAGTATAAATTGGAGAATTTTTTTTAATCTATATTCTACTGAGTGTGTGTTTGTTTACTCGTTTGATTACTGAAAAATTAAAAACAGGCAAAACTTTCTGACTGACTTTAATCGCAATTAAATATGCACTCGCTACTATTCTTTATTCCAATAACTTTTATGCCTTCCTTATTAAGGAAACTATGATTTCTTTAATTGATTATATTTTAAATCAGTATCAATTCTACATATGATTTAAAATTTTGTAAAAGTTTTATCTGTATGCATAGAAAACATTTTATTATGTGTGAAAAATCATTCATCAAGTTCGGAAAGGATAATAATTGGAAGAAAAAATATATGTGCTTTCAACATAAGTTGCTGAAATTGGCATTAGAAAGAATAAAATGTGTGTGTAAGTTGCTGTAATCGGTACTCCAAAATGAAAAATGATTGCCAGCATATTGTTAAATTTATTTACAATTTTTTTTATTTTTTTTTAAAAAAAGTGATTACATACAACACTCAGAGATGGAAAATGGCTGCTACCATTGAATGTATTAAATTTATACATTTTAACGGTAATTTTTAGTAATTTATTCATCCATATTTTATTTATAATTTTTTTTTGGATATGATATATTTAGTTTGTGGCTTAACTAAGTCTTTTTTTTTTGGACTAGAAAATAGAGATTATAGATTTATTTATTCATTTAAAATAATTATTGGTCTCCAAATAATAAGACAAAATATAATTCATAAAATATAAAACAAACCTTAATTTCTTTAGGATTTTTTTCTTTTCTCTCCACATTTTTTAAAACTTATCTTTAAAAATACATGCATAATTGAGTTATGTTTTTGAAAGTAATATAACATTCTACGCATTCATTTGAGCATTCAATGCTATAATTATATTCTTGAGTAATTTATTTTTCTGTGTTAGCATCCTTTAACAGTATTTTACAATTACTTTTATTATTTTACTGTGCTTCACTTTGTTTGAAGTCACCCTACCGTGCATAAAACCATATGGAAGTCAATCCTCAAGCCTACAGACATTTCTGTGCTACCCAGAACCTTCGGCTTGTCTCTAAGTGGCTACCAGGTTTCTCTGGGCATGATGACTGAGAGATTCTGACTCCAAGAAAGAAGAAACCACAGTGCATCACATCACATAAACATCACTGGTTTAGAGCACTGGTAAAGTAGCATCCTTTTGAGCTCAAATTTCAAAAATTACAATTCTATTCTATCTCTTCCGGTATTCAAACTTCATGCAAATTTCACATACATTTCTAAGATACTAGCTACTCCATTATTTATTTTAAATATACTTGTAAAAATACATATTTCCCTCCATATATTAAAAAAGGTAACTTATATACAAATACACTTATAAATATCATCAAAAATATAAATTTATGAAGTCCATTTCGTTGTTTTTTCCATATAAATTGTAATAAATGTATGTTTACAAATAGAATCCTAAGTATGAAAATGTATGCACTGTCTAATCAATAATTTATATAAATCATTAAATATATAATTTTTTTTACAGTACATGCTTTTTCATACCTGCATTTCAATATGTAATATATAGGACATTTGAAATCAGACTTTCACACGACCCTCAACTATCACGCTATCTCATACTGCTGACACACATGTTGAAAAGATAAATAATCATCAATATAAGCATTTCGTGCTAAACCAGCACTAGTCAATTGGTCCAGATTTCCTCTCCACACCTATACACAATCAATGCTCAGCTTATATTAAGATAGCCAATCTTCATAATTTAATAAACAGGCTTCAATACCCTCCACCCCTACAACTCTTCAGCCATCCATTTCATTGAAAGACTGATGATGGAATGCTCAAACTCCTCATTGGTGCCAACTTATCATCCTACCCATGTTATCATAAGTCAATCTGAGCCTTCATGTACAGGATATAATCCATTTACATACATACGTAGGGGATGGGCAGACCTTACAGCAGTATATTTAATATATAGATTTTTTTCTACAGTACAGGCTTTTTCATATCTGCACTTTAATATGTAATATAAAAAGGTTTGAACTCAGACTTTCACACGACTTTCAACTATCCACTCTATCTTATACTGCTGACATATTTGATCACACACATACTGAAAAGACAAATTAGGGTTTTGTTGTTCGGGAATTCATAAGAAATTCTAAGCTCCATAACTGCAAGCGCCAGAATCCATCCTGAGACCCCTCCCCCCCCGATACAAAGTCGGATGCTCTACCAATTGAGCCAAACCGCGCAGGTTTATATAAACCAATAAAAAGAAGTTGACCGATCACTTATAAGGTTCCTTACCTTTTTTTCATGTGTCAAAGCATCGGCCGGGAAGCAAACCCGGGACAACTGCTTGTAAGGCGGCCGTGTTGACCACTCGCCCACCAACGCTTGACAGGTTCAATACCTCTTTGTTGTCAATTACCTTTTTGTTGTCAATTATTATATATATGCGAATACACGAATACGCGTGTTTAATATTGAGAATCACTGTTTCATTTAACAAAGTAATCATTTTGTTAAGAAATAAATCCTTTTTCTTTCTCGGATTTAAAGCAATAGTACATTTATATGCACAAATGTGTTTCAATTTCGAAGCTCACTTGCATGGAAATGTGTTATTACACTCTTAGAATGTCAATCACACACACACACACACACACAAATAGTTTGAATGAATATTTTTTAAGTTTAAAAATGATACGTGGATTCTTTTTATCAAACTTTTCATATGTAAATAAAAAAATAAATAACGAATGAAGAAAATATTTACAATAAATAAAGAAAAGCTTATTTTATATATCTTTTCATAAATGTAACTGCAATTTTTTTTTTAAATTTTATCTACGTAAGTGTGCATGTAAGTATACAAATATACTATGTATTTATGAACTATTTAATAATATTTATTAGGCATTCATTAGACTAGGGATTATCCACTCAATGAATAATATTTCGGTGATGTAATTATCACTACCCCATTCTTACGCAAGGTAAGTACTGGTTTTAATCGGCTTTTAACATCTTGTGAAATAATTTTGACAATTGTCACTTAAACTGTAGCAATTGGCTATCAATATACATATATACTGAACAATGATAAAATATATATGTAAGAATTTATGAGCTGGAACAACTGATGAGGGTGATTTAAAACGAAAG
>JAQFVV010000250.1:507855-588086 GCA_028023455.1 Epiperipatus broadwayi
CTGAAATTAACAGAAAGAAAAACAGTCATAAAACTGAATATTTGCTAATTATATGAAATAAATGCACAAGACAGACACATACGTATAAATAAGAGCATGAAAATAACTTCAAATTATATAATAAGTGAATATTATGGTAAAGTGAATGATAAACTGAAAATAAAATTTTTAGTTAGTGACAAATTATTAGCTGTTTCAAAATTTTTTTAATGCCAGTAATTATTGTCAACGAATTTCACCATTTCTGATAACAACATTTATCTTTCATACATTTGTTATTCTCTAAGCCAATTGCTCACTTCAAGATATTTAATAAATAAATAAGAAATATACCTCTCTTCAATAAAGCACCCAAACATACACATAACCTACATAAGAGATTCTATCTAAAATAATAATCATTTACCAGTGTATTGCAACTTGCAAAATACTATCCAAGAAGTTCTTGAAGTCAAGGACATAGCATGAATTAAATAAGCATATCCATAAATAATCTATCTATCTATCTATCTATAGTTTATCAATAGCAACAAACAAAAGAAAAAAGCCACTCTTCTTTTAACTTAAAAAAAAATTCACTTGCAAAGTTTTTCTTTTCTTTCTTAAACACAAAGTTTCCTGAATGATGCGAAGACAAAGATGATGATTTCAGATGAGTACATGTTAGTAAATGTGAAGACAAATTTCTATAGGATAAACATTTACAACTTAGATTTAATTTAGCAATCTCAAATGTTCTTAGGAATAGCTAATTGAGTTCACTAATATAGTGCGCGAGTAATAAATTTTTATAATAACAGATATATAGATAGATAGTTTCAGTTATATATTTCTTTTATATTTATCATTTAATTAATTCTGGAAATATTTTAATTTAACAGTAAGTTTAGCAGTTTTCCAAAAAGTAAACATTAGCTTGCCATAAATTTTATAAATTATCACAAATATAATTATTTAGGTCCATTGCTAATTAATTATTCACATAAATCTACAATTCCTTAAGCAATAATATTTTTTTAAATAATAAGTCCACATACCAAGGAGAACAAGAAATATGTAATATTAATGTTCTTCTACTTGATTCAAACATGCATACATTAAATAAATACTGGTAATTAGTTAATTATTTGTAAACCATGTATTCACTTCTTTAATAAAGTATTTTATAAGCATGAATAATAATAAACATAATTATTATCACGTAGTAGTCCAAAATATAGCATAATAAATTATATATGCATCCTCTCATTTTAAACTTAACTTTTATATAATTAGAAGAAAATTGAAACTTGGAGTATATGGTAGGTTTTGTTAAGCAGTCCTGCATAAATTTTCTCAAAAGATTATAAAGTTCACACAATTTGTTTAAAAGACTAGAAAGTTCACACAAATTCATTTTTTTTTAATAATAATGATAGACATAGGCACACAAAGTAGATTAAAATTATCAGCATATAAATCCATTTTAAAATGATAATGTTAATTTAAAATTTAACTGAGTAGAGAAAATAAAGAAAATATACCTTTTGTATAATTAGCCTGACATCCTTCCTTAAAGCTGTGTGGTAGCTAGAATTCCCAAACTGAATTTTATAAAGAAAATAATGTTTAAAAATTTAAACTTTGGAGTTTAACTCACTTGATTAATGGAAGAGATTACAAAAATGCACAAAGAAGAAGTGGCAGAAACAGAGTGAATAATAATCTGTCAATTATTAGGATAATATTGAATGAATGGATAATAATCGATTACTAACTGTCACTTAAATACATTTCCTTTCCATCAATCAAGAGGTCATCTTATTCTCCAAAGGTTAGCTCCACCCTTTGCACTCAGTTAATTTAAGAACAATTATTCAATAAATCTTTTTTTGGAAAAAAAAATCATTTTGATTTTCTAAATCAAATCAAACCAAATAAAACAAATAAAAAATAACTTTTTACACTCTTGAAATAAATAAATATTAATTAGCTAGTAAAATAAATAGTTGATAACACAATTTAATTTTTCAAATAATTTACCAATCCAGATATCCACTAATCACTCAAAATATATTTATATTTGTTATTAGAGATATTTGTTGTAATTATAAGTCTTTTATTGTAAAATGTAAAATTCTATATTATAATTAAATATGAAAATGTAATTGAAAGATGATACAGACATACATGCATACACATATGCTGCTATAAGAATACCAAATTATCCTGACTAAAATGTCACTTATATGGCTATGGGTTAAACATATTTCACTGATTATATTACTTATACATAGATGGGTGTGCCAATGAATAAACAGATCAGAAAATCATCTAAACAAATACCAACCACTATTCTACAAATAAAACAAATTTACATAAACTTAACTTGAATATCAACAATCTTTGTAATAATCCACCCCCTTCTTGCATTAAATACTTCATCAAGTATAATAATAATACTAAATGCTTATAAAACTCCCAACTAACATTCATAAGCAACTCTAACATAAGGTTTTAGACCATTAACAATTTTTTTCTAAATTTTAGCACTATTTCACTTTTTTTTTAGTTAAATGCTGTTATTCACCACTGACACAGTATGATTGAATTGCTTGTGCCCATTCAGAAGGTCACAATATATACATATATATATATATATATATATATATATATATATATATGTATATATATATATATATATATATATATATATATTGTGATATAAATTATTAATCAATGTCTGTATTCCAGTTATAATAAAATATATATAATTATTCAAAACAATACAATAATTAATACAGTAAAACAATATTTTAAAAAAACAAATATATACCAATTTAATAGAAGTACTTTCAACTATTTATGTAGTCGTTGTCAACTAGATTCAAATTGTATTAGAAAAAAACGTTACAAATAAACAAAAAGTAATATGTCATACATCAATTTTCCCACAATTCATTAATTTTTATATTGGCAGCCTGTCTATTTATCAACTGTTGCTTTTCACTTTTTATTAACATAGCTTCTTTAATTTTGCGTTTATTATTATTTCTTTCAATACACAAAATCTTAACTTTATTAAAATCAAAATCAAAACCATAATTACACGTTACATTATGATCAAAAAATACTGATGGTGATACATCATCATTTCTAACATTCTCTTGTCTTGATTTTTGCACTCGTTTATATAACAAAAAATGCTCCTTTGATCTTTTCTCCAATGTACATCGAGATTCCCCAATATATGCCTTTCCACAAACACATAGCCATTTATATATTGCACAACTTTGATTTAAAATACTACACCTATTTTTTTGAATTATTTATTAATCTATTTAAATTAGGAGTAGTATAAAATGCAACTCGACATATATTTTTATATATCTGTTTTATAAATTTCACTTGTTCATTACAAATAAATGGTATTGATATCCAAGTATATTTTATTTTATCAATATCTATAGCATCTAAAATATTTCTATTATTATTAAACTTAGTAACAATATTATAAATTAATTTATGATCATATCCAACATTTAACAAATCCATAATAAATACATTTATGTTACTTATTTTATCAGAACTATATTTACATAATTTATTATTCCTAAATAAAAATGATTTTAAACTGGATAATTTATGTGCTATTGGCACATTGATGTATCACCATCAGTATTTTTTGATCATAATGTAACATGTAATTATGGTTTTGATTTTAATAAAGTTAAGATTTTGTGTATTGAAAGAAATAATAATAAACGCAAAATTAAAAAAGCTATGTTAATAAAAAGTGAAAAGCAACAGTTGATAAATAGACAGGCCGCCAATATAAAAATTAATGAATTGTGGGAAAATTGATGTATGATGTATTACTTTTTGTTTACATTTGTAACGGTTTTTTCTAATACAATTTGAATCTAGTTGACAACGACTACATAGATAGTTGAAAGTACTTCTATTAAATTGGTATATATTTGTTTTTTTAAAATATTGTTTTACTGTATTAATTATTGTATTGTTTTGAATAATTATATATATTGTATATATATATATATATATATATATATACCCTAATGGCCTGAGTTTAAATTTAGAATTATTGCATATAATTATGTTACTTCATTTTATTTTTCTTCTAAATTAATTTAAAATAATCAAATAGTTTACTTCATTGGCAAATTGTAGTTTAGACAACGCATCTTAATATAAAATGGCATATTTTCTAACAAGCTTGATGTATCAAAATTATCTCAATAGCAAAACTTTAAAATTAATATTTTATATTCTTAGAATCACATAATAAAGTTAATAATGATATTTAAATGATTTTATATAATACTAAAATAAAATACATATTAAAGTAATCATTTGTTGACATTTTACTTACTGCAAACATTTAAAAAAACAAATATATAAACAAGAACAAACAAGATAATTAATTATTATTTAAAGTATGGGAAGACATGTTTGTGTATTTATACATCAAAATAAATAGTGTTAAAATTGTACATAATTAAAAAACATCATTTTAAAATATTTAATTATATAAAATAGGTGTTAAATAAATAAACTTATATAAGAAATATATCTGGCTTTATTTAAAAGATGATTTTTACAGTATTTTAATTTGTAGATTTATTTTTTATTATTATTTAAAAAAAACATATTGTAATACTTATTTGAGAAAGTTAAGAAAATATTTTAATGATGTGAAATGCTGAGGTATTTGTGATTACGTTTTATTGCGTGGATATACGTATATAAATTTAACTCTTAATAGTAAAAACCAAGGAGGTGAGATAAATTTGAATTATGCCAAAGTAGCAGTAAGTAGGATACTGACATAAATATGACCCTATCACAAGAAATCTATATAAGCCCTTGATTTTAGTTTGAATTCTGTCTCTCAATTTTCATTCATCTCATGATCTATGAATATTAATGATACTGTTTAAAATTTTTATTATGGATGTGATATATTAGACTAATAAAAATTTTGCACAAAAGCCTTCTTGTTTTTTGAAAAATGTGCATGTCATTAATTTTTCTAATTTTAATTAAGAAATTTTATTAGGTCAGAAGTCAAGGAATCACATTTCCATTTTTTGCCTTCTAAAGAGAATTTTGTGAACCATCTTTTTACAGCTTTAAAATTTATATATATTTCTAATATTGTAATTTCAAAAAAATTCAAAAGATCTAAAATAATTGAATAAGTGGGTCTTCAAAGTTTCTGATAATGGGTGCCTATTATCTACTTCATGATCTCAAACTTTGCAAGATTACTTCAAGAAAATATTATGATGGTCTAAATAGTTGATTTTTTTTGGAAAGTTTATGATCATTTTTGTATAGAAATTGGGTAATAATTATTGAAAATGAAAAATATGTATTATTACATATTTAATTTTACAGAAATGTTTTATTTCTTGATAGAAAAGAATGTATTCTTCTGAATATTATTACTATAGAGATTACAGTCATGGGAATTACAACTGTATAGAAATGTCCCCACTGAACAGTCTGTTATAACATTTAGTGATCTCATAAAAATTATAAAATAAAAAAATATTTAAAGCATAAATTGATTGATTTACTAGATATTGAAAATAATTTGCTGAAATTTGATTCTGAAAATCACGTGATTTTTTAACATTTATTTAATTTTTAAACAAAAATATGTATCAGATGAGGTCAAATTTATTATATTGTGATAAATAATAATGGTTTAATAGTAGACTTAAAGTAAGTGAGAGCAAAGAAATCTTTCAGAATGAATGTTGTGATATTTTATTATGAATACTTCATTTAAAAATTAGAAATGTAAAATATGGATACAATTTTTGAACACTATTAAGTTGGGAACTTAGCTAGATATAAACACAATATCTATTTATATATAATGGAAACATCATGGGTGCTTTCAGCAGAATCTTCAGAAGATTTTGAACTTTAACCTTATTATTATTTTGTATTTATTTATATAAAATATGTATAAGTTAATGATAAAAGTTTGATATATCTAATAAATGTTATTTCAGTGGAATTACAGTTTAAAGAATTTTCTTTGTAGATATTAGAACAAGTTCAACAGGTAGTATATAGTTTTTATTTATATTCTTTATTTTTGTTGTATATAAAGCAATAAGATGTATAAATAAATATTTATGGATAATCCTGGATGATAGTATATATTTAATAAACATTTACATTGTAATACTTTATGTATGTTCACTTATACTTAATATTATAAATGTTATATACAGAGCTTACAAACAAGCTCTTAACATGCTTGTAGAATATCCACAACCTCATACTGGTTTCTGCTACTGGAGTCCTCAGTGAGGTACTAGAATATTCAATCATTAGATTAAAAATACCAGAACAAGCCCAGCACTTTATTTAATGTATAACTATTAAGTAGAAAATCTGAAATTTTCAGACATCCATATGTCTTCCGATTCAGCTATCTAACTTAAATAGCCATATGGGACTGAACTAAGTTCATATACACCATATATTAATACCTTTAGCAATATAAAATTGCCAAAGCCATCATAGCAAAAAAATTCTCCAAAAAATCAAGTCAGATGTCACATGACCTAATTTAATAAGCTTGTATTTATAAATGTTATATATGGCTATTTAAGTTAGATAGCTGAATTGGAAGACGTATAGATGTCTGAAAATTTCAGATTTTCTATTTAATAGTTTTAAATTAGATAAAGTGCTGAGTTTATCCTGATATTTTTAATCTAATGATTGAATATCCTGGCACCTCACTGAGGATGCCAGTAGCAGAAACCAGTCTGAGGTTGGGGATATTCTACAAAACTTGTTAAGAGCTTGTTTTGCAAGCTCTATATATAACATTGGTAAATACAAGTTTATTAAATTAAGACATGTGAAAACTGACTTGATTTTTTTGTAAATTAATATTATAAGAAAACAGTAAATAAAATAAACATAGATATTAAAATTTTGAAAATTTATTTTTATATATTTATTTGACAATATTTAGGTTAGTATAATTTATTTTCTTTTTGGGATTTTTTTAGTGTATCGTTCACAGCACATGTTAGTTACCTTTATAAAGCCATATAACAGATGCAATGGAAAAATGAGAATTAATTCAGGATTAAATTACTGAACAAAAATATGATTTGCTTCTTAATTTTATATATACTGTATCGGTATAAATGTGACGAGTATATATATGTATAAGATGCTCAAAGAACAGAAATTTTATTAAATACAAAGTTGAATTTAGGCTTATCTCAGGTAAATGATTTTGCAAAATTTATGTAATTCGATTCCTCAAGTCATACGATCCATACCATTATAAATTTGAAAGATACATAAAATCATCGGAATGCTAGCTCTAATATATACGGAATAAGGTTTCATAAAACATATTCTAATCTTTATTTGATCCAAATAAATGTAAAAGATAAGATTACCCGAATTATACCCTTACAGGTTATCGTTTATTCATATGCTTTATTTGACTAAAGTAAATAAAATTTCTCGACAATAAATTAATAATAATAATAATCATAGCATTTTATTTATGTTGAGTTATAATACTTTATAAATACTCTTAGTAAAATATAAGCTAATAAATGTAATACATAGTGTTTATTTAATGTATAAACCATTTATAATGTTAGATAAGACCAGAAGAAGGATCATTAGCACCCTTATGCCAAACAATGATTGAGGCCTTTCACTCTTCAAAAAAGTTTTAAAGTTTTATTACAAATAACAATAGAAAAAAAATAATGTTATATAATTTAAACACAAATATATTATATATGCTAAACTTTAGATATAATTTAGAGAAGATTTGAAAAAGACTTTCAAGCTCCATTCAGCTAGCCATTCTATTTTATATAACTGATACACATGCCCACGCACATGTAAAATGATCTCCAATATACATATTTCGTGCTAAACCAGCATCATCACTTGGTTCAAATTGACACCTCCCACACATATATACAATCTGTGCTCAGTTTATATTAAGATAGCAAATCTTCAAACTTTAATAGACAGGCTTCAATTTTCTCCACCCTTCAATTCTTCAGCTTAATATGACAGAATGCACAAAGCCCTTGTTGATGCCAATATTGCTGTCATACCCATGTTGACTTTAAGTCACTCTGACCCCTCATATATAGAACCTTAATACGTCCATTTGAATACAAATTCGGGATAAATCTGTAATATTTTAAATACAAGTATATATAGTATAACCTATAGAAATATGATCAACTATTAAAGAAACAGAACGCCCCCATCTCTATCACGATCATCTTCAGGATCGACGACGATGGAACATAGCATATTAATAACAATAATTGCCAGGGCACCACATTGCAACATTAATGAAACTTACTTATGCCAATCATTATTTATCAATAATTTTTTATTTAACAATTTGCAATAATATCTAATAAATAGGTTAATAAATAATTATTATGCGAATAAAAACACCGAGAGCGCTAGTACAAATAATATTAATAATCTCATAAAATTTTATATTAATTGGAGAGGAGGAAAATTTAAGCTCAACTCTCCACCGTAATTTATATCTTTCAGCACACTCCCATTCATTTACCATCAGTCACAATTAAAATTAAAAAAAAAAATTAAATATTTATATGCACATCATCCGATCTATCCCTCTATCACACTCACCTTCATAGGTCATCTGTACTACTATTCCACTTCATTTTAAAATTTTCCATCTTGCTAGCTCTCTTTCCCCTCTGATAATCTTTCCTCAGGGCTTTAGAATAGTAAGGCATAGTAATATTAGCGATTAAGCCAATGCACATGCGCTTTAAAGATAAATTATAAATGAATACTCAGTATCTCAATAGTAAGGCATGAAAGTTTATATAACCTGCTACGAATTATTGATGATAAATAAATACTATCCCAGTGATTACATCCATAGTCAATCTTGGCTGAATCTAACCTAGCCAATGTTCACTTACTTTAAATTTCCAAATATTATGGTTAAGTTTCTAACTATAAATTTTGGAAATATTATATTATAAACACTTTAATAATTAAAGAAAAAAATTAACAAGTTCACCTGGGAAGGTATTTGAATACAGCGGATGGATAAAGGATTTTATGTTTACCCACCACACTTTATATCATACAATAATCCTACTGCCTATTATAGATCTTTAATCTACATGTGACGAATTATTCTCTTAACATTCTTTAATTGGGTATTGAATTCTGCAGTGTTCAAAGAATTTTAAAAATAATCTTTTAAATAAAATTTTACTTGGAATGATTCAATAAGTAAATCATATTTCAAATTTAAGTTATAGTGGATCGGTACATGATATGGATTTCTAGAATTTATTAGACAGCAAAACAGTGAGACGTAGACAAAAGTTTATTTTAAAACAACAATCTTATTAACAAAGATAAAATTAAACAAAAAAATATCTCATGGCTTTTCCTTGTTCTTCAACCGTATGTAAAAAAAAATTTTTAAAATAATTAGCTGATCTTGCCATTTTATAAAATAATAACTATTATTAATTCTTACTGAACTAGTGTTTACAATTGCCATGGGATAGAAAAATGATTATACTATTTATTTTAACAATTTTTAATATTGACTTATAATAAATATCAAATTTCTCCCTATATTTTATGCTTTCAACTAAATGATTTATTTTGTGATTCATCATATTATTTATGAAGATAATTCTTCATATGATAAGGAGCTAGTGATTTACACTAATTAATTTAACTTAATATGCCTCAACTATATGCTTTACATTAGTGATATTTTATGCTTTGCTTATCCTCTTGTAAATTCAACTACTATTCAAGTGCTTAAGAATAGGTACTCAGATTGATCATTCTCATACATGCATATAATCATATACTATTGGCTCTACAATACTACTACTTTATGTTTGTTTACCGTTGCAGCGAAGTTCTTAGCTGGTTGTACATATAACTTTGGATACACAATGCTTAATATTACTACTCCCTGTATTTTAATTTTTAAATTCAAGATTTAGCTTACGTATTATTTTTGGCTCTTATTAGTGAAATAAGACATTGAAGTAACACAATGTCTCAGCACAACAAATCGCACATTTACTCCACTCTCATCAAAAACATCCCGAATTAATTTTATGACCCTGTAAACAACATTCATGAGTTATTCTTTTCTGTACTTTAAATAATGTTCACCCGTAAGCAAACGAAGTCAGCATTAATATGAGGGTTGGCAAAGACCCGAATAAGAGAAAATATCTTTTCACTGAGGCTAAGTTATGCTAGGATTCATCGCTAGTCATACAGGGATACATGGGTATAGCTACCACACTCTGGCCATCAATAAATAAATCATCTTATGGTATAGAAATAACAAAGTGGGAAAATCATCCTTTATATCTGAATACTTTATAAAATCTTTATTAAATATCTTAGTGAGCGAGCTAAACTACACTGCACTAGTTGGGTGGTGATTCCTTAACCAACCACGGATACAAGGAACTCACATTAATTTGTACATATAAAACTTTACACTTAAACTACCCCCACAACGCTGACATACGAGCCAACAAAATTTTCAAGCATTAATTAGCTTACATCTAACTTAATTTAACTTTTATGATGATGATGATGATGATAATAATAATAATAATAATAATAATAATAATAATAATAATAATAATAATAATAATAATAATAATAATAATAATAATAATAATAATAATAATAATAATAATAATAATAATAATAATAATAATAATAATAAAAATAAGAAATGCGTATCACTTGCAAAATTATCTTTCTTCACTTTCTGAACATAGTTATTGCATTTTGTCACAACATGCATTCCATCTTAAAATATAACATTTATATGCATAAATATTTTATAATAATACCCGATCTTTTAAAAACACTTTGTATAATAAAAGTTCTTACTTATATTTCTCACCCTTTTACTTAAGGGTAACGCATCAATAGAATATTTGAATAAGGCATATTTTAAAATTTTATACTAACTCAACTAATAAAAACTTTAATATAAATTAAATTCAAACTTAGGCATATGATTAACTCTTTTTACTAAGCTATTTAAATTGAATAGTAAAAAAATAATAATAACAAGTAACAAAATTATACTTATACAGTCCTCCTAGATCGTCCTCTGGATCTTTCTTACATTTTAGCAAATCTCATTTAGTTTAGTTTGTTTTATTTTGTTTGGTTTTGTTCTGTGTGCACACATATTGAATTACATATTTTATTGAGAAATTTAAGTAACTTTTAATGAATTAATCCTCGAAGTTTCTTCTTTCTATCCGAAGTTTTAGCACATAATCCATTTTCTTTTTCAATGCGCAAACTAGTATTCCAAGGTCCTTGTTTTTATGAATCACTTTAGAGATTGGTAATCCTTATGATTGACTGCAATAATTTTTCATTTCATATTAAATTGTTTATTCATTTTGGGTTCTTTGCATTAAATTGCATTTCATAGTGGAAGATAACCAGCGTTCTGTTGAGACGCATACTTGGTTTATTGTAGCTTCATTAAGAGAAGTCCATTTACACATGTATTTTGCCACAAATTCTCAAAATACTCATTTAATTTTGGTATAGGTTGGTAGCATCTTTAGTCAGTTGTTAATTACATTTTTTTTCTTTTATTAGTCATTTATTTTCGTTGACGAATAGTTATTTTATTCACAAAGATACCGTCCATATTTCAAATGAGATTTAACATATAACATCAGCATTGGAATTTAGTTACTCACTTATTTTTAAGAAAATTAAAAATTATCTTCTTTCGAAATTTTTGATAATACCAATAATTAGATCTATCTGTTTTAATAATTACAAGTTGAACTACAGATTCATAAAATAAAGTTTCCTCGATTTTCCTCCAGCAAAGTTTTCTCTGCGGTTTAAGCTTCATTGCTTGCTGATTGCTAAAATTGCTCAAAGTTGTATGGAAAGAATTCATGGAATTGGTCAACTTCAAAAAAGACAAACATGTGCCTAATATAAAACTTTACTCACTGTTTATTTTTTTCAATATTAACAAAGTTTTGACCTATTTTTCATTAAAAAAAAAAAACACACTTTAATATAAGACTTAAAATTTTAATATTAAAAAATTGATAATTTAGCCTGACAAGATTCCTCTAGAGAGTCTAATAGTGAAGAGAGCCCCCTCTAAAGAATGGGTTGGCCGTTTATACTTTCTGAATCCCCCCTCTTCAATTTCTGAATGATTGACTTGCCAAATTAATTATATCTAAATTTTGACTGGTTGATTACTATTGTTTTACAAATTATTTATTCACAAATTTTATAAGTATCACGTGGTTTTGTTAAAAATATTTCCCGCTCATGGAAATCTTTCTGAAAGAATATAAGTGGACGCTTTTAATAAAAAATAAATACTACATAGAAGCCTGATTTTGAACCCAGAATTCTGAATGAGAATTGGCTGCTATGAATGAGATATTGAAACAAAATAATAATTTTTTAAAAGAGCCCCCCCCCCCCCAGATGACACATTATTTTTATGATTAGTAAGTAATTCTATAATTAAAATTTATAATAAATTTTATGCGTATTTACTTCTGCACACGTATAAAATTCTGTCTGAACCGATTACTTAATACTTTGATTGATTTTTGATCTTTTTCTTAGACAATTTGCTTAAGCTTAAATTATAGCGTTATAATTGACTGTTATAAAAAATACGATTGTTGACTTGTTACTCTCACAAAGTTATCCTTATAAAATCTAACCCCCCCTTCTATCTTTTTCAATCTTTAAATTATTAATAATAACTTACAAAATATATTTACCAAATAAATTTCTCAACTACTATTGTTTCTAATTTCATATTACTTTATTAAATTGATACTGAAATAAAATAATCACTGCTTGTAAAACTTTATGAATGAATTTAGGTTTGTGTGCTAAGTAATTAACTTAAATCTATTTGAACTTTGATTTTGATTGTACTTAGCACCGTATAGGAAGCTTATATATTACCATAAATATATTCTATGAGAAAAATTTTAATGAACACTATCATAAATAACTCAGCTTAAAAATTAATGGAACTTTGGTCAAAACCAAAGGCTACAACATATATATATATATATAACTTTAGATGCCATTAGAAGAGATTTGAGCACAGACTTCTAAGCTCCCTTCATCTATCCATTCTCTATTATATAACCAATGCAAGAAAGAGTTGAAGGGTGGAGAATATTGAAGCCTGTTCATTAAAATTTGAAGATTTGCTATTGTAATACAAACTGAGCTGTGATTGTATATATGTGTAGGAGGTGATGATCTGGACCAACTCATGAATTCTAATTCAGCATGAAATATGTATATTGGAGATCATTTATCTTTTTCACATGTATGTGGTCATGTGTATTGATTATATAAGATGGACTAGATAATTGAAAAAAGTTTGAAGGTCTGTGTTTAGGTTCTCTCTAATTATTACATAATTATAAATTTATTTTCCGAGCTTTTATAGAATTGGATTTAGATACAATATCATCAACATTTAGAATATTGCATATGTCATTCTCTGTAGCTATTAGTGATGATTTTACCGACAATCTTGTGTTATTGTCAAACATAAATAATTTTTTATGATATAACTTTGATAATAATGTCTCTCCACTAGCTATACTTGTAGAGATAATTAAAAATATTCTTAATAATATGCTCAAATTTTAGAATGACATTGTCAAATCATTTTCATGAATATAATTTAAAACATCCAGTGAATTTTAGAATTGAGATAATTCACTTGAAATAAGTTTTTAAACAGATATAGTTCTTCATACAATTCCCCTCCATTTATGTCTTTATTATTATTACTGTTGATTAAATGAATTTGTAAATTGAAACATTCTTTAAATTTTTTTAAAAATAAGTTTTGCCAAGTTTATTTTTAATTGACAAAAGTAATTATATAAATATTCATCATATTAATCATTAATCTCTTTTTTGCTGATCATTTTATTGGCTGAGTGAGTTAAAATTCTAAACTTTTAATTGGTCAATTCACAAACTCAAGCGTCAAAATATATTCATCTTTTAATATTATATTCACTTTAGTTTCATTTGTAGAAAGTATATTAATAATTTTCCAGGTTATGAAAGTGAACAAAGTTTTTTCAAAAATAAATTTTTATTTATAATTATAAAAAATATTCTATAGCGGAAAATGTAAAATGAATGCTATTCACCAACCAAAACGTTGTGTGACATCAATGACTTCTTTGCCAATTTTATGGTGCAAAAAAAGTAAATAATTTTTGTTAAAGTCTTAACTATTTTTCTAAAATAATTTTATTTTTAGCATATTTTGTCAAAATAATTTATAATTTGTCAAAAAATACTTTTAAAATGGTTTAAAACATTCATTTATCATTTTCAAAATGAAACAAAAAGAAATCGTAACTTTTCAGTTATTGACAACCATTTTCTTTATTGTCAAAATTTAACAGCCAATAAGATTCAAGAAGAGACCACCTACTTCTTTTGTTAGACTTTCGATGTCAGTTTTCTTCATATTTTATTTGTAAAATAATTCAAGAGAGGGCAGCATCTTATGGAACTTTTTATAATTTTTCAAATGATGGTAAAATTTTAACCGTAGCATTAAAAGTGACGGGATTTGAATAGTCGGAAGCCAATGCCAAATCATCACATTTTTAGCCATGACAAGCAAAAATTGGGTTAATGGACCTGCATTAACATTAATTAACAATTATTCTCCAAAACAAATTACACATATACTAACTAAGTCATCAGTACTGAGATAGTAATAATGTGTATAATTTAAATTATATTACCTGTAGATCTTCTTTCTTTTTATGCCAGCTTTTCTCTTGTAAGAATTTTAAAACAACTTCATTATATAATCTATACATAATGAATAAAAACAAATATCCTTTATAATATAAAGTTCACTCAAGGTCTTTAAGAGTTTTAATTATTTTTATTGCAATGAAATCTTTTAGATTTTTTTTTTTTTTTAAAATTGAAAAATGCTTTAATTGTAAAATCACATAGCAGTAACAAGACTAATTTCTGTTAAAACAATAAATGATAATGACATTTTATTTTTTCAATCAATGTGGTAAACTTTAGATAATTTACAATAATTTTTTTTTGATTTTTGAAAATGTGAAGAAGATAATTAGTGATTTTCTAAAAAATGAAATTACTTAATTGTTTATACAGTATTTATAAAGTAATTCAATTAATTCTAAAACTGTACTTCAAATTTAAAATAACTTTATAATTTTAACATGGTATTGTTTTATATCAGAGAAACTTAAACATTCATAAACACTTTGACACATTTCATTTATTACATTAAAAGTTCATCACTATTTAGTTTTACCATTATGTGTATACTAATATAAATATTGCTTTAACTGATTTTATTTTAAATAATGTATCCATATATATACAATATTGTGCATTTTATTAGTATATTACCTTTTTTGTTTTTTATATGTGTGTGTTTTTTAAAGCTAAACCAAAATTGCTACAAGAATTTCAAATGCTATAAAAATATGAACAGACATCTTGGATATTTTTTAAATTTGTTTAATGCAATAAATTTAAGATATTATTTTTATAATAAGTTAATAAAAATTTTGAAATTATGTTTATTATTATTATTATTATTATTTTACAAATACCAAATAATCATCACAGAATATATATATAATTGATATATAATTGAATATTTATAAATACAGTAATTAGATAATTAAAAATTTTATCCACTTAGGAGTGCTTTTGATTATCCTAGTAATCTTTGTCAACTAACACATTGAAAGGCTAACTTTCCCACAATTCCATGATCTTAACATTTGCTGCCTTCCTGTTAATTAAGTCATGTTTGTATACAAACATGGGTTAAGATCATGGAATTGTGGGAAGGTTAGCCTTTCAAAGTGTTAGTTGACAAAGATTATTAGGATAATCAAAAGTGCTCCTAAGTGGATAAAATTTTTAATTATCTAATTACTGTATTTATTGCTTTGAAAAAATACAGACATCAAATAATATATATGATATAGCTATTAATAGTAAAACACCTTTAAATAGTATGTTGGTCGATTGTTAAGTAATAAAAGCTTGAATAGTTTTCCTTTTTTGTCTTACATATTGCCAAGAAAAGTTCTATATTCATTTATTGACAAGGTTAATCATTATACTGTCTGTGGATCAGTTGCTTAAATGTAAAATCTTAAGTTTAATTAAACTTTGAAAATTGAAAGGTAAAATCACACTTATGATTTTAATCTAGATGTTAGGCACAGAAATTGGATGCACTGTAATGCTATTTTGTTATTTATTTTTCTAATATTTTGCATTAAATACAAATACTCAAATTAAAATAAGGTTACATAACAATAAGAACTCTTAATAATAATAACAATAATAATAATGTCACATGATCAAGTAGTCCAATAAGGCCTTGTCATGACTTTCAGCTTTTGATCAGGTCTCTTTTCAAATATATACATATTTTATTTCATCTTTTTCTATGAATACATATTGAGGCAGATCAAGTGCTATAGCAAAAGCTGCCAGGTTTGATTCAATAGTACTTGATTTCTTATAGATAACTTACAAGAGTTTACAATTGTTTAGTAAGTTGTTTGGTGATCATGTGATGCTTTAATTGTTTTGATGTACGATAAGTCACTCAAGTTTAGTACAATTTTTTTTTTTTGGTCTTGACTAATGAAATATTGTGTTAATGCATAAAAATAGTTTTGTAGATATCTTGGCTTGCTTGTATCTGATCTTATCATATTAATATATTTACTCCAAATTCAGATTCAGAGAGTTCTGAGAAAAAATTCCTTTATCCCCTGTTAAATATCTCTACTATGCCAATATCATTGAAAGATTAATGTTTTTCTGGACATTTGTAATGCAAGAATTGATACAAGCAAACTTTCCATTGCTTTTAAAAAATTTTTGCACAACATATTGTTTGAGTATCACAAATTCTTAGTTTAGATAGAAAATTTCTATTAAAAACTTGGATACCACCAAATTGAAATCAATGATATTTAATATATTACATTTCAAGTAAGATTCAGAAAACAAAAGCAATTTAGGTTACATAAGCCATTAAATTATGGAAATTATTGGACACATTATAAATTAGTAGGCTCTACAGTTTCGATCAAAGTAGCTATTGCAAAAAAAAAAAAAAGCATCTACTATTTGGCAATATTTCTATAGCTGTTAAAGATTAAAATTGCTAATTTGAAATTTCAGGCTTGACACATTATTGAGGCATGAAATTCTTTATCATGAAGTATTTTAGAAAAAAAAGTATTTGTTTTACTAAAAGAAAGAATCATGACATCTTCTGACAATGATATTATAAGTAGTGACTTGATAAAAAAACATAAAGTGGTAAATATTTGGCAGAATAATAAATTGAATGTGATCCTCCATAATCAATATAGATATTTAAAGATATAAGTTCAATAACTGACAAGGGCAGACCAAAAATATAAAGGAGATACAGACATTCAGTTCACTGTAATTTCTGAAATTTTTTTTTTGATATTTTGAAAGTAATATATAGATCTGAAAAATGGCATTCTTATTCTATTGAATCCACCATTAACACTCATTTTTAAGATGACAAAGTTTTGAATATAAGGAAGAAATATTTGATTACTTTTAAATAATGATTCAAAAAGTAAATTGATGATTTTTAATGACATATTTTGGTTATTTACACATTTAATTTTGATCAAAGACCACAAGTCCTGAAGAAATGCTTGAATGTGATTTAAAGTATTGTAAGTGGTATTTTTTAGGAATACTAAATTTATGAGTATGTGTTGCCTGGTTTTAAGGATACTTTTATTGTTCCAATTTCTAAAAATAAAAGCATATTGTGGTAATTATATGGGTCATTATTGTTATCCATTACAGCAACGGTACTTTTGAAGATTTTATTGAATATATTGCTTCCAGTTACAAATAAAATAGTTATCAGAGACTCAATGTAGTTTTAGAGAATCAAAACAACAACAGCAACAATAGACTTATTTTAGTTGCCAGAAATGTCAGGAACAAAGTAATAATGATTTCTATATTCATTTTACCAAAGCATTTGAACCAATTAATTGAACAAGTTTATGACACTATTTGTTGTCCACCAAAATTATTAATATTTTAGAAGCTTCGGCAATTGTTACACATTTGAAATGAAAAATGGTGTTAAACAAAAATATGTTCCAGTTCTGATTTCGTTTTTAATTTTTATGACAGTTGTCTTTGGATATATATATATAATGTTTTCACGGTTGTATGATGTAGATAAATTATACCTTTTTGGGCTGTACCTTGTATTATTTTCCATTAAACACCAATATTTCGACGGTCTAGCAACCGCCATTATCAAAGTTAACTTTTGAAAGAACGATCTCGTTAGATCTCAAAGAATAACGTGACTCAGTGCGCCATGAGTCACGTTATTCTTTGACATCTAACGAGATTGTTCTTTCAAAAGTTAACCTTGATAATGGCGGTTGCTAGTCCCAAATATCGGTGTTTAATGGAAAATAATACATGGCACAGCCCCAAAAGTTATAATTTATATATATATTCTTAAAATATCAAAATTCAAAATGCTGAGCAAGTTTGATAATGGAATATTTAATTTGCATCAGCTATAACGCAAAACAAGACATCTTAGGTTTTAGATTTACAGTAAAATAATGATTGTACTATTCTTACCAATTCAAAAGACAACGCAATAAATGAATAAATGTTATATATAAATATGTGAGTTGAGTAATTAAAGTTCAAAAGGCTTATATCTTTAATAAACTAGTGATGGAAGAAAATTCTCAATGCCGTTATGAACTTGAGAATATGAGCCAATTTAAATCTTTGTATTTGATAATTTTATTTTGTTTGAGTAGAAAGATTGATTTCGATGTTGAGATACAACATAACATTAATTTAATGCTACTGCTTTTACTAAAGTAAACAAATAGGGTATTTAATTTATTGTAAGTAAGTGAAACCTGGAATCTCTATCCATATAACATAAAAACAGTAGAAAAAATATTTAAGGATGCTTTTTAAAATTTTAAAACTACAATGACAATATTAAAAAGATAACCCATATGTTGTTTACTTTGTAGAATGTGATACTAAAAATACAAAGGCAAGATCATAGGACAAATCGATATGTTGTTCATTTTTCTGGATGTGATACTACAGCGTTCAAGTATTGGACAATCTCATCTTTATTGATTTCTTAAAAAAATGTTTTATAGTGAACTTAAACGTTTTTCACGGGAGAGGCAGACTTCTGTATATATTGTATCGATTATCTCAAATATATCTGTACAATATTGATTGTTTTTAATACAAAGATATGCTAAGTATAAAATATAATAAGGAGAGTCACAGTTAGATGAGGTATAAAAAAAATCTTTGTTGAAAAAGTTAAAAGATAATTATGCAAAATATCAAATAAATAAAATAATAAATCGCCGTATATTATATAGTCACATAATCGGCTTTCAAAGGATTTGATTTTATAGACATGCAGAATTACTTTCTAGTTTTTTTTCTCTTTCTATCTTTTTTATTTTATTTCGTGGAGTTGAAAAGCCACACTTGTTTACAATGATTTCTGATGATGATGAATGGTACCTAATAAAAATATTAATGTTTGCGTTTTTATTTCTATCCGACATTTTCAGGACACATTTGCCCATTTGGAATGATTCTTTTTCCAAAATGTAGATTGTAATAAACATTTTTATTAACTATTTTTTTAATTATTATTATGCATCTTTTTTACGTTGTATATAGTATTTTTTTAATATTTTCATTATTTTTTTTTTTACTATTATTACTAAAGGGAAGTGAAGGAACTACAACTAAAAAAAAAAAACGTTAAATGTGAAAACATTCACACTTATATTTTATTGTTATTTTACGATTCGCAAATAAGCAAAAATCAGAAATGAAAGTTTTCGGAGTTGCATTTTATTCATCCTTAAGGAGTCGAGTTTTACGACCTATTAAAACCAAGACGTATAAGATAATAATTATGTATGTATCTAAAGGCAAACGACATTATATTTTATTATTATTATTTTTTTAGAAATCTGGTATACTTTATACACACACAATGCATTTATTGTACCCTAAAGGAAAGTTCTCTAGAATATTGCTATTTTTATTTTTTAAGTTTATTTTAAAATTTCCATTGTAAAATATTTAAAAGACTATTTATTGCACCAACTAAAGCCGTTAAACAATTATAAAAGTTTATAAGGTTTTAAACAATTAAAAAATAAAACTAATAATGAAAACAATCTAGTATTCTATTTATGACTGATATATTAACTGTTTTATCTTCTTTTAGTAGCAAAATTGAAAAAAGAAATAATAAAGGGAAAAAAAAATACAAATTACCCCACTCCACTCAAGTCTTTTAGCAAAAAATAATATAAAAGACGAAACTGGAAAGCGTATTATTGATAACCTATAAAACAGATATTTCAGTATTTAAAAAAACAATAGTTATTCTACCGTAAACAAGATTGGAGAGAGTAAACGGTGCTTTTATTTTTTAAAACCGTCTTTAAAAAATTCAAAATAAAAATATCAATCTGTTGCCGACTTCCATAAAAAGTTTAAAACTTATTTGGGTTTTTTTTTTTTTTTGGCATCGACCAATAAAGTAAAAGATAAAAACTGCTCTTAAATAGAAGTTTGCAATACAGATCTTAGCATTATATTAAAAAACACTAAAAAAGAAGGCATTACTTAATGGATAATTTTTTTTTTCATTTTTATTTTACATGTAGATGTGAATAGTTAGATACCCAAATACTGCCCAATATTGGTTTTTAATCAGAATCATTTCTAAACTGACTACCTAAAAGTAAATTACTAAATCGGATTACAATCTGAAAAATTTTCATGAAATCTATATGATCAGTCAAGCGTTGTTAGCTGAGAGGTCATCGCAGCCGCCTTGCAAGCAAGTAGTTGATTGCAGACGGTTGTGGGTTCGCCTCCCAGACGATGCTATGACGTATGAAAAAAAATCTATATGATCAGAAACCAAATTAAGGATCTAGAGTCTATGTTACATCATTAATTTTTATACTTGCTTAATAATGTACAATGATAGAGTAAATATTGCTTGAGGTGATAATTTGCCATTCTATTTTGATGCACTTTTTTTCAATTCTTACGGAAGTTATAAATATGAAGACATTTAAGATGCCGTAACACAATTATAATTAAATATTAAAAATGATACCTTAAAGCAAGAATAATTAACAATATGATATTTGTAGAAAATGACATAATCAATGACTAGTGATTTATAAGCTATTTATATTATAGTGATATAATCATTAAAAAACAGTCAATACTTAGACAAGCCCAATATCAATAACAACCGACAATTTCAAATTGTTGTCAAGTGAATGTCCTTTTAACAATAAACATGGAATCTTTTCTTTATTAATGGTCTAATATACTTATATAGACATTAGAAATTGCAACTTGACTACAGAGATTGAAATTATTGATATAAAGAAGTTTAAATAAACCTCTTTAAACTGGTAAATAAAACCTATTCTGAATGAAGACTAATAAATAGTCAATTATAACATTACAAACTGCAAGTATAAATTTCAAATTACACCCAAAATATTACTTAAATAATAAATGTAATAATGCTCAAGACTAAATGGATTTGTAAGTAATCATTAAAAACCAGTCAACACTTGGACAATCCCAATATCAACAATATTTCCAACTGTTGACTAGAATTTCTTACATTACTCATAATGTAGTTAATAATTAGCAGCCCAGATGAACTGAAAACTTTCCAAGTAAGTTCCAAAATATTTTAGATATCTGGTCAATAACCAGACCAGAGTAGATGTTTTCAATTGGATGTTACACATTTTAATTAGAATCAAGAGTATACCCCCCCCCCTTAGAATAAATCAGAAAGATTGTAAGAAAAAGATTACAGTACTCAAATGGAACAATTTCTTTATATTTTTATTGCAGGTAGACCAGGTAATGGTGATAAATAAAGTTTGTAATATTTAGTCTCATAGTTTTAAATGTCTGCGATGTCATAGCCATAGCAATGCTCTACATGATTTGATGTTTCGGTTGAGTTGTGTGTGAAGCTCAAAGTCCATAGAGAGCAGTTCGGTTCTGCCAATTTCAGTGCCCAAACTTTTATGAACTCCTGAGCTATAAATTGTCGATAATGTTTTCTCAATAAGTAAAGAATCAAATGGTTTATTGTTCAGAAGTTTATAAAAAGTTGGAGTAGCAGAAACGGAACAACTGGACTGTGCTCCATGGGCTTTGAAAATTTCTACAAGAGCATATCCAAAACTGTTTTAAACTAGTCTTTTAATCTTGAAAATCGTTCCTACTACACAACTTCGTAAACAATGTAATGCAATGTAATGCTGTACAAGTCTTACTAAAATTTGTAATGTAGTTATAAAATTAAAAAGAATAAATTGTATTAAGAACATGGTAGGCAAAAGCAAGCGCCCAACTATTCAGTATTGTCACACAGTGGTCAGGCCCTTTATTCTAGTCATTCAACTTTCAATCACGCACACACCCACATATATAATGTCAAACATTTGTAAAGTGGTAAACGTAATTTAATTACCTGTATTTCTACTTTTTTTTCGTTTTAAAAAGCAAATAATTTGTTACACAATCTACTTTGAACCGAAATGTTAACTTACATACAATAGAAATAGTTAATGGTTGCCATTTATAATTATTAGAAAATTTTGTGGAATAGTACAAAAGCGAGACCACTAATCATGTACAGTAATCAGGAAATTACTTTCAGCTCTATTTAGGAAAATAGTTTTCTTAATATAACAATAGAAACCATCATTTTCCTGTGAACTCACAGGGATTATTATAATTATGTAACTCCCTTAATAACTACCAATTATTTTATTAAAAATTCATTACTCAGAATGCGAAAACTCATCAGTTTGACAGTATGTATTTTAATTTAAAAACAAAATCTTATTTTATAGTTCGATATCTATTTTCTTTGATAACATTTGTAAAGTCAAACAGCAAATAAGGATACTCGATGGCAATAAAAAAAATCTTAACAGATTGCATTGCTTATATCAACGATCGATTTTCTATATTTGAATATAAGCAAACAGTTTAAACTTTGTGGCTAATTGTTCTAACGTGCAAAATATAAAATGCGCTAACACGCATAAACACACAAAACTGAAGACAAATAAAAATGTATATATATTTATTTTATTTTAATACATATATTTAATTAAGTGGCTAAGCGCTTTCAAGGGTCAGGGCCCTCATATTCATAGTCATTTTGTAAATAGATAAGAAATTGATTAGGAGCGATGCAAATTTATGCAAATGCGATAGTTACATATTCATATCGAATTACGTACTACATATTTTTCTTCTGTTTTTTTTGTTTATCTTTCTTATATATATATATGCACAATCATACAATCATAAATAAAAAAATAATAAAGATTTTAATCGGAAAATGATTTGCCACAAAAATCAGTTAAAATGAATATATATATATAGTGTTTTCCAGAATGTTTGTGATGATGGTATTTTAGTTGTATTTATATATTTGTCTATTTCCATAATATTAAGTATTGAATGTCTTTAGAAAAAAAATAACTTCATTTAAATTTTCTATTTACATTCAACTTTTAGCAATACCATACAGATTAGCATATATATACACAACGTTGCTAGAGGTATTATTCTCGTATCTTTTTCAGGTGTTGCTGGCCTGACAAGTAATAGTACTAGCATGGGAACTGAACCTGGATCCTAAAATTCTAGAAATATTGAACTTTAATGTAACACTCTAACCAACTAAGTCACCCTGCAAACATTAGATTAAATAAAATTTTATTTGTAGTAGTTATTATTACAATATGTCAATTAGTAATCTTAAAATCGCTAAAATAATAAAATAATGTCTTTGTTTAAAGAACTAAAGGAGAAATGAAAGCATTTAATTGAGCAGTTAGCCTAGTTACAAGTACTTTATTCAGAAAAATATTTCAGGCTTCCAAATTGAATAATTTTAATCTTTAATGACCTTACAATTTACCATATAATTAAGTAAGATTTGATGTTGCATTAATGTTTGTTGAAATATACTATAAGGATGATGGAGATCAAAATCGTAAAAAAACAAATGTATTAAACATGTTAAAAAATCTAAGCATGATCAAATGGAATGTACCGTCTAAACTGAAAAAATGGTTG
This sequence comes from Epiperipatus broadwayi, assembly GCA_028023455.1. NCBI lineage: Eukaryota > Metazoa > Onychophora > Udeonychophora > Euonychophora > Peripatidae > Epiperipatus > Epiperipatus broadwayi. The sequence continues at coordinate 532,246 of JAQFVV010000250.1, forward strand.
GTGGGAGGTTGGGGGAGGGGAGTTATGAAATGAAATGTATTTGATAAAATATTTAGATTCAGAAAATATGGAAATCGATATACAACAACTTTAATGTTTATTCCCTCTACTTATTTAAAATAATATTTCACAGAAAGGTGATTAAAATGTATTTTAATTTTAACAATAATATCACGGGAATTTTTCAAGCTTCTCATATTATCTTCATTCTACTTCAGAGTCATCTATACTAAACCTGAGTAATCAATGGATACCAGATAATATAGTATGAAAACCTCCACCTTCTAACTGATTTCAGTCTTTCATCTTCTCTGTGTAAACTAAGTCTCATAGCTAGAATTAATATATATATATATTCATTTAGAAACCACTTTTTATTTCTTTATATTATCCAGGCTAATATATTGAAATTGAATAAAAAATTTGAAGTATGAAACACAACATAATTTACTTATACTGCTATACAGACCTAATACTAGATAAGTTTTTCTATATTTTAAATTTCTCAGTTTTATGATAATTGGATCTTCTATTCTTCACCCAGAAATCTTAATGTCAATAATAATGTCTCATGATTCTTTTCATATGATTCCAAACCATTTATCTTCAATCTACTCTAAAATTGTTTTTAGTTTATAATTTGAATTGTATGTTAGTTTGATTTAAAAAAGTGATTTCAGATGCAAATATTTTAGTACAGCATTGAATTCTTATCCTCAATGATAAAAACAAATAAGGATTTTATATTGTTAAATCATCTGGTATTGATTAATTATCCAAGTTAATAGTAAATAACTCTAGATAGAGTGAAGATCACTAGCATATGAATAAGCATTCTTAGCCAAAAACAGGAAAACAATTTTTAGTTATATTATAACATTACGATTGATAAAATATATGAAAAAGTGACATGGTATTCATTAAATGTAGCTAGATATGTAAATGAACCTAGTCTTAAAACTGTAGTTTTTTTCAAATTTCAAGATACTAGTTTGAATAGTACAAAGATGACTATTAGTTGCATAAGTGGATTAATTTTAGTTTTGAATGCTAGTCTTCACTCAAAAAGACAAAATAAGTTTAAAGAATAGCACTAAATTATCTGGTGTCTATTGATGCTTCAAATTTACACTGGACAGTTCCAGAATAAAGTGAAAATTATATTAACCTTTTTAAAAATATTGATAGAATATCAAGATCTCTCAGTTAATTGTTTTATAATGTTATTATTTCAACAAAAAAATTTTATTATAATAATATATTAATTTTATAATGATAATTAATAATAAATTTACAATAATATTATAAATTCTATTAACATATTAAATTTATTATAGTTGTTATACACTTATGTTTAGGTATATAGGGTTTGGAGAATATGAGAAACTAGAACTTATAATGTTATTACTTTTTTTTTTTATTTAATAACACGACTTTTTCTTTTTAATATTGTCTATTCTAAATTCTGGGTAGGTGGGAGTTGACAATCAGGAAAAGGATAGAGTTAGAGACATTTCAAAACTTTACTGAGCAAGGAGCTGATCACGTTTCTTATTTTTTAGAGTCTGGTATGCAAAAATCTCTTGTTAAGTCATTGTAGGTGGTGTTAAAGTCTCCGAGAAGAATGGTAGGAGGCTCTCTAGTTGATGGATTTAGGATATGAACTATTTTTAGATATTGAGAGGTGTCTTTGGCTGTATAAATATAACTATGATGATCATAACCCCAATAATCTATTTCTTAATAATAATATTGGCATCTAGGAATAGAATGTTGAAATTTTTGGTGGTGCTGATTTGCTAAGAAGAATACCGACTCCACCTGAAGCTGAATGGCCGATGGAAAATCTAGTAAATCCGAGAGAGGAGAGAAGAGATATTATTTTATGGTCAGTCTTATAGTGATGTTTGGTTTCGCCCATAAGAAGTATATGTGGGGAGCAGAGTGAGAGTCAGTTTTTAATAGCAAGAACTCTATGATTGAGTTGATGCCGCGAATGTTTATGCCACTATTTTGCAGAACATGATAGATTAATCCAAACCTCCTCAGCAAAGTGATCCAAGTGAATGTGGGACATCTCTATATTAATGAGGTCTGATGTTGTTAGGCAGTCAGAGACTTGTGATTGAACTTGTAGATGGCTTGGTGATATATTTGTTGGTTGAGGAATCGCATCCATGAAGTCTTCGGTGTCTGATGGAGTAGAGTAATCTGTCTGAGATTCATCGGGAGAATCAATGGTATCTAAGGTTGTAAGATCCATGGTTTTCCTCTTTTTTTCTATGGATTTGTGAAGCTTTGAGTTGGATTTATCGGAGATTTGTTTGTTAGAGGGGGGTGGTGAGTAAAGTACCGGGTGGGAGCTGTCATCATCAGAGCTTGATTTATCTGAGCGAATTGATTTTCTTTTAATTTTCTTAATTGTATTTTGGGTATTTGTTGTGTCAATTTTTTGAGGATTTTGAAGTTGATTAGTGTTGTTTTCCTTTTCCTGTTCTTTTGATAGTAGTGTTATTTTATTGTCATAAGATTTTTGTTCGAATTTTAGACTTGAGACATTCTCTGTTTGCTGTAACAGTTGTGAATCTTCGATCACTGACTCTTCCGATCTGTGTTTGATGGATCTTTTCGTCTGGTAGGTTAATTCTTGCAGGAGTTGAAGAATTGCAGTTAGTTTGTGGTTCACTCTGTTTAGGGTTGTTATCAGTTGTTTTAAGCTGGTTAGGAGTTATATTGGAAGAATTGTTTTGACATTTTTTGAGTGTATTTTCTTCATCGCCTGGGTTTATCTTGTTCTCTTTAGATGGTTTGGTCATATTATCTTCTTTTGTAGAAAGAGTTTGACCTAATATTATTTCTTGGGGATTAGTATAAGTTGTTTCGAATGTTTGATCTTGAGTATTATTAGTTTGCGTGATTGGTTTAGGAGTAGTATTTGTTGTTGTTTGGTTCTCTGATTTACTACTATTAGTGTAAACGTTGACGTTTGTTCTTTCTTGAATATTTTCATTTTGAAATATAGTTTTGGATGTGGAAGGTTTTGTTGGAGGATTTATTTGAATCTGAATATCTGGGTTTGTGAGGTTGCTGTTTGAATTAGTCCTATGTGATGATTGTCTATTTAAGGACTTGTTAATAGGTCTACCAGGACATTTGTGAAATTTATTCATTTTAATACCACAGTGTGTGCATATTCTTGCTGCACAGTCTTTAATGAGGTGTGTTCTTTGAAGGCAGAAGAAACATTGTGGTTGTACTCCTCTGAATGTCAAAACCATAGGAGAGCCTCTTGCTGTAATAATAGTGGGTATGTCAGTGGGTATAATGTTTTTCTTTAATGTAAGTGTGAAGGTAACTGTATTGGACAGGATTTGATCTTCGAAGTGAGGATTTAATAGGTGTTTAAATTTGCTAACTGAACCATAATTAATAAGGATGTCTTGTATTTCTTGTTCATTTAAGTGGGCAAGGCAGTTTTGAATTCTGCCAGATAGTGTAACTGGACGGTTCATATCTATGGAGCATAGTATATAATTTCCTAAAGATTTGTAGTTATTTTTAAAATTCATTCGGTCTGCCCACGTTTTAAACTCTACGATCACATAGCGGTCATTGGGATGATTAAGGATCATGTGAATGCCTCTGCCTAATTGCTTTTGATTGATTAGACTGTAGAGTTGTTCTACAGGGAATTTATATAAAGCACATTGATGATTTGTTATGGCTAAGATTAAAGACTTATCGCTGTAATAGTTTGCAAACGATTTATATAGAGAGTTGGGTATCGTTTTGTTGAACTCATTGTTTATTTCTAGGAACATATCATCGTTAATATTGTTTATATTAAAAGAGACATTTTCCTGCGTGTTTGATTCTTTTTCTATGTCTAATTCTGTGAGATTCAAATATAATTTGTTGAGATTATCGGCCTTAATATTTTCAGAGATGCTCTCAGAATTTTTTGACCTTACGATATTTGCATACGTAGTGGGATTTTCCAATATTGATATTGAGGTAATTGGTTTAGCTTGCACGTTAGCTGATGTAGCAATGGATTGTTCTGAGCTAAAATCTTTGATTGTTTTAGAATGAAATTTATCAGTTTTATAATTTATTTCTTCTTTTTTATTTTTAAATTTACTGTTGACAAACGGTACTGACACAGTACTGGTTTTGTCAACCTCTGGTGGAAAATGTTTTACTTTAAAAATTTCGTCGGTATCATTTTGTTGGTAATTTTGTTTATTTCCAGATATAGTTTTAATTGAATTGTTGGGCAAAGGAAATTGCTCATTATAATCTTCTGTGGTTGAGTAAAGGCTTCGGAGAGGTAATGATTGGTTTTCGCTTGTATCAATAGTTTCGCTTGACGAGATATTTATTCTATTGTTTGTATTAGGGGTAAGTTGAATATTTTCTAAACTTTTGTTGATATTTGCAATGGAATTTTCTTTTGATTTACTCATTTGTGGGTATTTATTTGTTTTAACGGGTGGTGTTTACTGCATAATCTAGATATCTAACATATTTAATGCCCATAATTTTTTCCTAATATATATATATATATATATATAAACAAGTCACAAATTGTGCAACTTGCCTTTAAGCTTGTGCTAAAATGTTCACTAGATGGAGCTTACCACTAGCCCCAAACAAGCTTTAATAATAAGTGCCAACAGAGAAAGGATTCAAAATCTCTATGTACTATACTCATCTCCAGACCAATTGGTTTCGAGCTTAATGGCTCACCTCAGTGAAGAGTTAGGATTTCAGAAACTAGATGTAAAACTCCAACCCAGAGCACTTATTTAATACGTTACTATCAGTTTGAAAACTCGAATTTTTCAGAAACATAAATTTCTTCAAATCCAGCTTTAGAAACCAGATAGCTATATGGGTCTGAACTCAGTTCAGTTTCACCATATATTAATAGCTAAAGCAATATTACATCGCAGAAGCTTTCAAGGGTATACTTATAATAATTAATAAAACAAGTCACAAATTGTGCAATTTGCCTTTAAGTTTGTGCTAAAATGTTCACTAGATGGATAACAAAAACAAATTTATGAATCTGGTTGGTATTACTAATTAAAAGATAAGAAAAAATCTTCAATTTATTCTTATAGTTTTTAATTACTAATGTATTGTGTATTTTAATTAAAAAAGAATTGATAAAAAGAGGTTAAAAGATCATATTCTTTCATTAATTTGGACTAGGGATTAAAAGTAAAAAATCAATGTAGTTCTGATTCTTGGAAAGAGCAGAATAAACTTTTTACTTTGTGAACTCTAACCTGCTGACAAATATATATTGCTATTTGGAAAAAAATATCTTGATAGGATTTATAAATATTAATCATCCTTGCTAAAAATAAAACATTTGTTTGATGAATTCCAAATATTATTTGTTAATACATCCAGATAATATGCAGTGGTAATTAATCTAAAGTGTGCCAACTTACCATCTTTTGAAAATTGCCTGAGCTCAAATTTAATGCAATAATTCTGGATTAACTATAACTCCAATAGAAGAATGTGTGCCCATATTTTTTTTGAAAATGAAACAAGTAGAAATAAAAACATCATGTGTTTTTAACCCATTCTGATCGTAAAGTTCTAAAAAGTAAAAATATAATAGTAAGAATATTTGTTTTGAAGCTGTATTTTATAGGACATGGTTGCTAAGTTATTTTTATCTATTCATTTTTTATACGATTAGCTAATGTATGAATGTATTCTAAAATAATTATTTTTAAATTTGTATGTGTGTGTGTGTGTTACTTAATTGTAACTGTTAAATAAGTTTTAGGTTTCAAAATTCAAGTTGTCGGTGTCATTTTATCTATCATCTGGCATTTCAAATGTTCACATTATCACTTTATCAGTTTTGGATTTATCAAAAGAAAGAAAAAATACTCCTGAGCAAATGCAGAATGTTATTGCGAATTGAGAAATTATAGTATTTGAAATGGGTCCATTTAGCATGACATCCTAATAAAGGCTGAAAATGTATGCCTTTTTATTTACATTATTTCTGATTTGGTAAAACTATTTGAAATCATTTAGTGCTGATTTTGGGGAAGGTATCAGGAAATATAACGTATTTTAGGTTCAAGCATCTCCATTATTATCTACTTTATGTATGGACTATGAAAGTTATATTGATTAATCATATTTGAAGGTAATCCCTTCAGGTTATGGATACAATAGTTAGAGATTGGACTATTTCTATCATCCAGTTTTATTGTTAAATGTTTTTAGAAAAAAAATCAAACATTATTTATAATCTTCAAGATACATTCAACTGTTAGTAATAACATACTATTTAATATAAAACACAATATTTCAAGTGATATTATTCTCCTCTATTCTTCAGATGTTGCTGAATTTAGGATGATGAATCTTCAAAGGATATAAGTTTTGGACTCAACCATCCTGCCAAAAAGAAAAGACTAAACTCACTTTAAACGTACCAACTTCATTTGTAATAAGTATCACTAACTTAGCATATTTATTTTATAATGCAAGGATTCTGGGGAAAATAAGTTAACATAGTTCTGCCTTATGTGTATATGAGATTTTGCATAATTGCAATTACTAAAATAAGATGACATTCATATCGGCCTTTCAAGCCAATTGTGCAAACACTTTGCGAGTGTTAAATAATAAATGAATACCCTCTGACCAATACAAGATATAGAATTTATGCAGGAATAAAAAGAATCCCTCTTATTCCTACGACTCAAATATTTATATATGAGCAAATCTGAAGTACTGGCACAGAAGGTGTGACAATATAACAGTCACTTTAAATTACTATATACAATGTCTGAATTTGAGTCATTTTAATAAGAGGGATTCTTTTTATTCCTGCATAAATTCTATATCTTGTATTGGTCAGAGGGTATTCATTTATTATTTAACACTCGCAAAGCGTTTGCACAATTGGCTTGAAAGGCCGATATGAATGTAATTATAAATTGTATACAGACGCTATAAAAATAAATGCTTATTTAAAATAAGATGAGTAAATTAAAAATTCAAATTTTAATATAATTAGTGGCATTGCTCCTCTTTCATGGCAATTGTTAAGACCGTTGTGTCTAATGTTCATAGATCTAATAATGGATAAAATATACAATTGCTAAATGGAACTTTGAAGTATTTATATTTCTTTAATTTATTATATCACTTACATTGTCACTAATTCATTTATATATATAATATTCATGGAGTAAACTCTGAACACATTTACCATAGTAATTCACAAATCACTCACTTACTATATACATTTTACTAAACTTGCAATAAACACTTTATCTGGATATCAATGCTAATCTATCCATCAGATTTAAAATGATAACTTTTATTTGACTACTATTGTTATGAGGATAATAAATCAGTCATTGACACTTAAGAGAGTAAATTTTTGTAAAATTTTCATCAAAGCCCATTTACTTATGATTTTAACATAAATTTAATAGCTTTGCTAAATAAAAGTTAATCTGTTTGAGCAATATAAAAACAGTAAAATAATTGAATTAATTAATATCCTGTCTTAAGTATTGAAGACAATCTTCTCTGTATACAAAGAGAATCAATAACAGTTTTGTCAAGTACTGAGGTGGGAGAGTGTGTTATTTACTGTAACAACATTTGTTCAATTATTAATAGCTAATGATTTTATGCAGGATTATTAAAATTTATTAGCATTTTTATCTTAATTGTTATTTGAAACTATAGTCTGGTTTGATAGCAACATTATGAAAATCACCAAGATTGCCACTAATATGAAATTTCATTTTTTTAGTGTAATGATTGATTATTACTCATATAGCAGCATGACTAATAGGTAAACATTGCCCATTGTTTTTGTTTCATTGACAAAATAGCAGTTATAAAAAATATGACTTTGCTTGAAAGTTTATTAAAATGATTAAATGTAAGTATAGAGGATTTGAATCCAGCCTTTTAAGCTTTCTTCAGCTATCCAATCTACCTCATACAACTGATAACATGATCACACCCTTATGGAAAAGACAAATGATCTCCAATATATGTATTGAAGTAGATCTGATGCTCAGATCGTTGCTTCACAGCCCACATCCAATCTCCTACCGTCTAACTATATTCAAACCCGTCTTTATGCACGTATACATATATAATACGTATATTTCTTTTGCTTAGTATAATAACAAATCACATAAAAACATGTATTTTAATCTAAAAACATTTTTATTTAATAATATTCTCATATGTATACGGGCGTAAGTAATAAATCTATATATATATTTCAGTGTAGGAGATTGCGAATAAATTAGTAAAGTTATGTTATATATAAAATATAATCAAAATCATATATGAAACTTATTATTTTTTCATATGTAATTTAGTAGCCAGAAATGATGCAATCTTGTTAAAAAGTCTCTCAAAAACAATTACCGGGAAGATCCCCTTAGATAAAAGTAAAAGATTATGATTTTGTAATAATAAAATAAACCCATTAGTGGAAATTTTGTCCATGCTAGCTTGTTTTAAAATCATAAGATTTATTTTAAAACAATCATTCAAGAAACTGATAACAGAATTGCATTGTTTCAAAAGTCTTACCAGATAAGAAAATATCCGGTCAAATTATTCCAGATGTACAGTAAGTGCTTAAACCACCTCAGGTCCAGCAGTAGTTGCTAAGGTACATCTTCAAAATAAAAGTATATATACTGCTGGATTTGAATCCACAAAGAGGAGGAGACCACCAAATTACGATGTTGCTACACATATTCCATGCCAGTTTTGATTCTCACTCAATGTGCCGTGAGAAGGAGAAATTTTGCCTTCCCCTCCATTCTAATATGCTGTTCCCATAAGCGAAGCTCTGCATCCTGTACTGATGAACTGTATATATTTTTCCTGTGAAAGTGAAATGCTAACTACCATATAATAATGCTACCCTAGATCTAGTGAACCAATACCGATGGACTGACACATATTAAAATTGCTCTTCCAAATAGCAAGGTAAAAAGAACTTTGACCGCTCGTAATTCTCAAATCGTCTTCTCTGTAATATCTATTATATTTTCTAATCATATATATTAAATGTCTTCAAAATATGTAATTCTTATAACTCTATATAACTAACCACTATTAAGCCTCTTATAAAATGTTTTCTTTTATTTCCAAGTGGAAAGTAATTTTTATTTAGATTTATGTATTTATATTTTAAAAAGAAATGCCAATAATATTTCTAAAATCGCAAGCATATAATTTATTTTCATTTTCCCCACCCATCATTTATCAGGTGATTAACTTATAACTTAACCAAAACAAGTCTTATTCAACTTGCCCAGGTACTAGCAATTTTAGATAAACAAACTAATTATTTTTTATGTTTACTGTAGAAAAACAGATTGACATCTGTTTCATAAATATTTTCCACTCTAAATAATGCACTATCTCTTATTATTAATTTATATTATATATGTAAAACCCATCATAGCTATTACCACCACCCATTTATTTTGTATTAATTTATATGTTTTCATCAAGGCATTTATTAACTGAGATTGAGATTTATTAAATGTGTGGGAAGTTATGAATATTATTAAGTAACATAATGGAGGGGGGGGATCTTCAGATCTTGGCTTTATATTTAATTAAAATTATTATCCATGTTTGTTTAATGGAAAAACCATACCATTACACTGAGTATTTCACAATTTATGGGCAGTAAATATGTTTAGATAATCTTTAAAGTTATAGTTATATTGTATTATTAAGCGTTGCGTGCATATCAGCCACTTCGTCTTATATATATATATATATTATAATGGTCGGGGATGATGATTAAGTATCCAGTCTTACCGCATCTGCCGACAGAGTGCCACTAGGCTACTTTGAACCTAGAAAATTTATAAAGTCGACAGATACATGCTGTTAAGACCGCGACCACCAGCCCAAGTCACTAGCTCAAGTAGACACAGAAACTTATATATTTATTAAAATATATTTTTAATAATAAAGAATTAAAAAAGCAATCGCTGTCAGTATTAATAACACACACAAAAAAAGATTTTATTTATGTATATAATTTATAACACACAAACTTTAAAAAATTAATTTTTATAACACAAGAAGAAATTTATGTTTTCTTCTGTTCCATTATTATTTTATTTGTTTTTAACTTTAATTTTAAATTTTAGAATGTTGAGTATAAATGAGCTACCTAGACCCACTCACAAATTTTCAAATCACTTGACTCCAGACTAAAAATCCGCAGCCACACCAATACTCCTTCCAGATAAATATCAGCAACCATCGCAATGTGAACATGTTAGTATAGAATCACGTCACCAGGAATATGCATCTGAACAGCGTGATATTATTGGAGAAGACATGGCCTTCATCCCACAGGAATGTGCATCTGTCAGGTGAAGGAAACATGCATATAAAATAGTAAAAAGAATTGCTACATATGGATGGGAGAGCGGTCTTATCTTGGAAGCTTATCATCCAAAATCCATAGAGCTGGAATGGGTCAATGGCACAGGAAATACTTCTGCGTCCATTTCAACGGTATGACTGCCTCTTTGGGGTCATGCATTCAGTTGGACTTGTCGTCCTAGGTGCTAACACACTTCACATTACATTGATATAAATGTCCATATATCTCTCCACCAGCATTGACACAACTACAAACAAATAGTCCGAAATCAAAACCCCTTTAAACTAACCTATATTTAAACTAGTCTAGCAGCCATCTATACTCAACTAACATTTAAATAATTTTATTAATTTAATAAAAATAAAATATTTAGTTTATAGTTTTAAAATCATTTTAAAATGAGCATTATATTTAACTTATTATTTTTTTTCACAAATACTATTTTAACCTATTTTTAAAATTTAAAAATGCACAAATAACGATGTGTTTCTATTTTTTAAATTTAAGTTTGCAATCGCAAACCCCTATCCTATTACAAACAGATATTAATTTAGCATGAATAAAAATATAAAAAAATACAATACCTTTTTTTTAAAGAGATTATGTTTAAGATTTTAAATAAGAGTTTATAGAAATAAAGTTCAGGTTTGCTTATTCATTTTAAAGATAGATAAAGTTCAGAGATTTTAAATTTAACAGTTTATATTTCATTTTATCTTTTATAAATTATACTTTCCTTTATCCGTGCTCGTTCCCTTGTGCCGAAAATTTATGAAGACTTGTGATGATTTATGAAGATGCATTTTACGATGTTTTCTGAAGATGATACCAGTGGTTTGATCCTGGGATCCGTGGAGATGAAAACTGCCTTCGGCTGCCCGCACCGAAGGAAGTCTGTTGATGGTGACTACATTCTTAGTGATGGTGATAATAGCTTTTTAAAAATTTTCTGCTTTCAACAAAGATAATTGAATTTAAGGTTTTAATTTCCTGATTATCTCCAACTAATCAATTATATTTTGGATTTTCCTTTTTATAGTCGTCGGGCACCTTATCTCTGGAATGCATGGATTCATCAAACATATTTCATTATTTATATTTTATTGGTTAATTCAGTTTGTGGCCAAGTAGATTTTGGGTTTATGGCTAAGTAAATTTTTCCACTGAGGTCTGTGTCTCTATCTCTGGGCGGGAACTCTTATCTATTTCGTAATCATTTCTTTAATTGTGATTTTGCCTTAAAGATCTGTTTGTAATTTTTTTATAATTAAAAAAAAATCTTGGCTATTATTAAAAAGGTTTTTATTATATATTTTATTTAAAGATTAGAATCTTTGCTTCAATTCTATAATTTATTTATTTTTTAAAGCTTATTTTAATATTTAAATCAATCTAACATATTAATAAATTAATAATTCATTATTTGTGCATTTTGATAGTTTGTTTTTAATTCTGTATTAGATAAAAAAAGTTACTATTAAAATTTAAATGTAACGCATATATATATATCCCGTTACAATATATATTCATGCTTCTTTCTCACATGGAGGTATTCGCTAAGTTGAGCTCCATCGTCATTCTCCGTATCCTAGAAACCAGGCTGTAAAACCATCCTGTGGACACACTTGGTTGTATGTGCATGCTTTAGATGGGAATCGCTCTGGAAAATCCAGCCTGATAAAGACATAGCTGACCGCCCTTTGTCTCAACACCGATCCTGCCTACATTTGCAGAGGAAATTGGTAATTTTCATTAATCAAATTCATGAAGCACACTCCAGGATCCATAATTGAACCACCCCAGTCTGCCGCCATGCATGCACCACCTTTCAGTGTATGATTAGTCGCCCAGAAATAGCCATAAGTTGTAATGTGATGATTTTTTTAAACAGACATATTTCCCTTAGTTCACTATGCTTATCACTGCGATAAATTTAGTATCATTTATATAATTATTCATTATCCGTCCCACACATTAATTGTTTACAACTCAGATTAATAATAATATTGAATAACCAAATGTAATATCTGCTTGTAAAGTTATTTTTTTTTAAAATCAAGTAAATGCTCTTTTCGTCTCTCTGGGGGTGTAATTGTATTTTAGTAATGCATTCCAATAGCGCTAATTCCTTAAGTCACACACATATATTATTCGCATAGCTGCAACTATCAAGTTATTGTAAAATATGAATTAAATATATATATATATATAATACTTATGAGGCTAATGTCAGATAAATAACCTGACATAATTTTTGTTATTAATCTAATAAATCTTAAATATATATATCAACTCTTGAACCATTGCTTTCTTTTAGTTAAGTTATCAATTATGCTCAATTCGACTAGATGATCTCTGCTAAATACATAATTAATAGGTTAGGCCATGAGTCTTCATTGCTCATTAAATATAGTTCGTTTTTAAGTTAGTCTACTATTAAATTTAGCCTAGAGTCTTTTTGTGTCTCCGATGAGCGATGCCGGCGGTGAGAAGTAAATTAAATCAATGAAATCAATGTCATCAGGATTGTTGTTCATAATGTTATAGATCTGGGAAATAGGCAAATAGGACAGAGTTCATGAGTGTTCCTGAAATGTGTATCTTGCGCATGATTGGATTCGAGGTACTTTTGCCTAGATGCTAGATCTTGTTACGTGAACATACAAATACGACCGGCACAGTATTTCATGCTGAAACAGCACTTATTAGTTGGTCCAGATCATCATCTCTCACATATATGTATAATCAGTGCTCAGTTTATATTAAGATAGCAAATCTTCAAACATTAATGGACCAACTGATGAGTGCTGATTCAGCATGAAATACCTGTATTGGAGATTATTTATCTTTTCTACATGTGTATGGTCATGCATATTGGTTGTATGAGATAGATTAGATAGTTGTAGAAGCTTGAAAGTCTGGGTTCAAATCCTCTATAATTATAGCTAAGGTCCAGGAATATAAAATATACCTGTATTTAAATATTAAAATGACTTTAGTAATACCGGACGACGCGTCAATTATTATTATAATATAAACTTTCAGTGTTGTTTATGGCCCTACACAAATATCATTAATATTATTAGTATTACATATTTAATAGCCTTTTATAGTACATCATCTTTTTCTATTCAATCTATGTTTAAAGTTCACTAATTTTTGTTATTTGATTATTTTTCTATAAATTTTTTAATTGTTTTTTCTTTAAATTACTTTATCTTATTGAATCATTTTTGTTTTTATTCTTTTGTTACTGTTTACATTTTTTAAAAGTAAAATTTTGATGAATATTAAAGAATTTGCCGTAGTGCCTCAACAACAGAAACCAGTGCGACTCTCCTCAACAAACAGAAACCAGTTGCGACTCTCCTCAACAAACAGAAACCACTGCGACTCCTTTAACTATGTTCCTTTATTCAAAATGTAACCTTTATTAGACCTAATAAAATTTGTTTTTAAAGTAACCACTGCGACTCTATTAATTAAATCTGATCTTTAATTTGACTTATCTGGCTTGGAATTTTTTATCAAAGCTACAATCAAGACAATTTAATTGCTAGAGTAAAATTTAAATATTTTTATCTAATTAATAATGGTAGTAATTTATTTTTGATCAATTATTGATTATAAACATATTGATATTAATATCAATAAGAATAGAATACATTAAATGAATCATTTTTTTCAAAAGTTCTGAACACATACTTTTTTTTCTTTTTAAGAACAGTAATAAATCTAAGCTACTTTGTAAGGGTTAATGCTACAATTTCCGGAAATCTTTTACCATCTATTACAAAACTATTTTTGTAAATTTCAAAGTGCAGTAACGGTCACCAAATGTGGACAATGTGGTATTATGTAAGTCCTTCATCCGAATCACCAACAGAAAGATTTTAGATATAAAAAAAAGAGCTTCGAATGAAACTGATGGCTTGTGCAGAGTTACGATAAGTTTTCAAAAGAAGCTTAACGAAGATTTCTATTACTTTACTAATAAAAGTCTATAAATAAGTATAAAAATTTTAGATAGATTTTAAAATTGTGAAGTGTGTGTTTGTATATATATGTTTTAAAATTTTTATTATGTTAAATCAGTTTTAATTCTTCTGTTAAAAAGTAATAAAAAATGAATAAAAAAAAATAAACTTAAGATTGGGAATGCAGATTTAAGATTCGGTACCGGTATGAACTGTTTTAAAAGACAAACTATTCATTTTCTTTATGAAAGATTATATATATATTCATTTTTATTTTCTTTATGCATTGATACAATTATAAAACAATTATATACATTCGTCTTTTTCTAATCTTTGTAACAATGCTTATTTTATTATTTATTAATTAAGCAATCTTCTTCACAAATAAATGAATGTCTAAAAAATGGTTTATCTAATCAATATATAAACAATGTAAAACAAACATATCCAATTATAAAGTGAATCCTTTTTGTACTCTATTATATAAACTTTGAGGGTATATATTTAGAATATATTACATTTTAATACATGGAAATTTTCTTTTTATTATTTTAATTAAAAAAAGTCCACAACCCAATGCTAATAAAACGATAACCAATCAAGATTAACTGTTTAAAAACTGAGGAAGATGGTAGGCATCAATTTCTCTGCAGTGATGAACAGTTAATCTTGATTAGTTAATGTCTTATTAACATCTGACTGTGTTTTTTGCGTAATTAAAATTATAAATAAAAATTTTCATCTATCAAATATTTGTACAATTACATCCATTAAAATTATTAAATTATCACACATGACTTACTAGTGGGAAAAATAGAAAAAGTTTATGATACTTTGATTTCTTGTACTTATATAGAGCAGTATTTAAAAGAGAATTTCTTTTAAGTGCAAAAAGCACTAACATTTTACTCTCTCCCTCAGTTTTGGACAGTTAGTCTTGGTTGGTTACTGTTTTATTAACATTTGATTTTGTTTTTTCTAATTAAAATTATGAAATTTTTACATAAAATATTTTTATCAATTAAATCTATTGAAATTATTAAATTATAATATATATAACTCAAATAAAATGTCTGCTATTTAACAAATATTGTAATAATAACAAAAATATTAATAATAAATATAATGCCAATAAACGTCACATGATCATTATTTCTTATGCTTGCTCTTAACTGTTATTAAAATAGGCAAAACTCTCTATATATATTACCACTCAGTGCAGCTTGCACTGAGTGTCAATAAATATAGAGAGTTTTGCCTGTTTTAATAAATATAATGATAATTCATTTCTTATGGTAATTAATACCCAGTTTTACAATTCACAGAGGTATTTTTGGTTAATTACTTAACAATCATCAATTGTCATTTAATTAAAAAAATATAATGGAAGCAAATGTCATCAAGTCAATTGCTAAGATACCTGGAATTTTAACATTAATAGTTTGTTTATTAATTATATACATTTTATTTTTATTTCTGAAAATTGTATCCTTAATTTTTTTTATTATGGTTTCTCACTTCATGGAGAATCTTAATATTTTTAAGATCAAAATTAAATTCATATTTACAATTCTTTTCATGATCTAAGAAAATTGAAGCTGTCAGTAAATCATTATTATTTTTATATTTCATATGCTTGTATAATAATAGATGCTCCTTTAAATTTTTTTCTATACAGCATCTTGTTTCATCTATATATGATACCACGTATCAACAAAAAAAAGATAAACAATATTACATTTTGTTTGACAGGTATGACACTTTTAGAATTATTCACCAATTTATTATTTGGAACACAAAATGAACCATTAATAAATCCTTATATATACTTTTAAAAAATTTAAGTTAAGAATTTGAAATATGTGGAATAGAAATCCATTTTTTTATCATTAATCCTCAGTTCCTTTAACTCATTATACTTCTTTTTAAATTGACATAAAATATTTTTATTTTGTTTAATCTTATAACCAACATCAAGCAATTGCTTTGTAAATATTTTAAAATTTTTTGATTCAGTTTGTAATTTAATATAATGTTTGTTTTGCATAATTTAATTGATTAGAGACCTCTGAAGAAGACTTCTGGTCAGTTGAAACTGTAAGATTAATTGAGTAATAAATAATAAAATAAGCATCCTTATTGTGATAAAAGAAACATTTATTTAATTGTCTAAAAGGATTCTGTACTGGATTTATATATTGTAGTGTCACTTGCAAAACATAAATGCAAATTCTTTTGTTTGACAAAAAAAAATTGAAAAGGTAGGACTTGAAAATCATGCAGCTAAGCATTTTCCAAGATTTTGAGTATAGACCCTGGAACTTAAAATCCAAAAATTAAACCCAGCTCTGTCACTTTCGATGCTCAAACTTTTTCTGAATTTATGAATAGTAAATCAATATTATTTTCAGTGTTGTTGTTGTTGTTGTTATTATTATTATTATTATTATTATTATTATTATTATTATTATTATTATTATTATTATTATTATTATTATTATTATTATTATTATTATTATTATTATTATTATTATTATTATTATTATTATTATTATTATTATTATTATTATTATTATTATTATTATTATTATTATTATTATTATTATTATTATTATTATTATTATTATTATTACTTTTTCAATAATAATCTTTATTAATTTTCTGGGTTACATAGCTTTATATAACATTGATTGTAAGGGTTACAGGTGCAATCATGTGGTATAGATTTTTATATGAATTAATTTTAAGGGTTACATTAATCAGGTTTCAAGGTATATATTTTTTTACAAATGCAGAATGTGGATATCAAGTTTAATCATTAAAGTCTTAAAAAAACAGTTCAATATAAAATTAAATTTTATAGATTGATATGACTTAAGATTGTAAAATCTGGCATCATATGGAAAGTTATTTACAGTCACTTAATTAATCTTGGTTATTGTTATTTTTAAATTGTTAATCTTGGACTACAATAGGGGGGTAACTTATAATCCAAGCTATGAGCACTGTACAAAGAACAAAGTCACACTCAGAGTAGTATTACATATGGTGACAGTGGGTGAACTGTGATAAATGAGAGTCTGGTGACAGATGATGTTGAAGGCAGTTAGTGAAGGTAAGCTATATTGAGAATAATGGATGGTACAATTAAATGCTATTTAATGCAGTTATTGCTGGACTAGGATATTTTATAAATTGGATGGTTGTTGTAGTAGTGATCAGGTGGCAGCAAAAATATTTGGAGGTGCAGTATTGTTATCCAGGATGTCCTCTGGTCTTGTTACCAATAGTTAAGATACAGTGAGTGCAACAGAAAGCATACAGGGTGAAAATTGTTGCACATGCTGTGAGTGGAGGTATCTTCTGATAGGATTAAATTATATCTGTTATATAGATGCAAATGGTCATTTGTATGTATTAGCATGGTAGTCCTGATTTGGATGAGGCATGACAAGAAGTATTATTGAGTTTCTTCTACCACATAATATAAGGTGCAGAATGGATTTATATTTTTATATAGACAGTTATATCAGAGAAAATGTGATGTTGGCAATGCACATAGGTAAAAATGTATCAGAAAATCAAAAAATTCACACTCCAGGACCATCTTTTGTAGGAATGGAATAGATGGCAGTTGAAGAAAAGTCTTTGTTGGATTCTGGATATAGTATAGCATATGCTTATCAGTATGTGTTTTCATTAGCTATGAAAATGTTGATTGGCTGGATGCTGATAGGATTGATTCATAAAGTGTGGTGAGAAATGAAGCTGATAGAGGGGGAAGTCCAGATTATTATTAAGGGGATAGGCTACTATGTCTCATATCTGAAATTGAAACTATTTTCCTGTCCCATAGTAGCTTGTTGCAGAAAAAGAAGATGGCAGAATTAAATGATTTTGAAAATTTAACAACAGACAATTATATGTAGTCTTAGTCATTATGAGTATAGTAAATAAGTGAATTTTAGGACAAAGGGAGAGATAAGTTATGGAGAAGTACTTGGTAATCTGGGTGACATTTTCTTTAAGCTTTTTTTGTGACGTGTTCTTTATTGTGTGTCCATGAAATGAGAAGCCTACAGAAGAGATTGCCTTTCCCTGGAATATTTGATGTATGGTTGTTGGTATATATATAAATCATGCTGCGGTTTTACTCATGTTAAATCTAAGTTAATATGTGGCAGTATATTGATTGAGGATTTTTGCAATATGGAGAAAGGCTTAGGAGATGGCAGAAGATGGTGACATCATTCATGTATGCCATGCATAAGATGTATTGTCAAGCATATATAATTTGGTTGCCTGAAAATGTCTATTGTATATGCTTTAATAGAAGATTTATGTAAAAAATGAAGGACAGTGCACTAAGAGGTGATCCTTGGGAGATGGATTGCATAAGAGAGAATGATGGTGAATATTTCCCATTGAGAGTGACATGTATCTCTCTGCTCTTTAGTAAGTTGGTAATTAAGTAAAGCAGAGTACTTGAATGATAATGTTAATTAGCATACCAATAAGAATGGTAATAGAGACATAGTCAAATGCAGACTCTATATCTAACTGAACTGCAATCAGAGCATATTTCTTCGGTTTTGAACTGAATTCCAGACTATTATTATTAATATAATAATTTGGTTTGTCGTATGATAATTGAATTCTGTGAGATTATGTTTACAAAAAAGCTAAGTGCACATATATTTAAAATGGAAGTCCAAATAACTTAAATAACTACCACAGATCCATCTTAAAATAATTCACCACAAAGTAAAAGCTTCACCAAATATCTCACTCATTAACAGTGCTGAAAAAGATAATAGTAACCAGCACATTTAATGATAAAATGTATTTTTGTGATTTTTCTTCCAAATTTAATCTCTTCCTGGAATAGACATGCATTAATTACATAAAGGAAAAGTCTAGAGCTACTTCGAAAATCTTAGTTATATGAAAATAATTTCAAGGTATATCTGGATTTAAACCGAAGGCGTGTGTATAACCATTATAACATAAAATTATCCAAATAGCTTAAAATAACATACTAAAAACACTATAAGTAAATAACAAGAGATATTTTTATAAGAATAATAAAAAATAAAATTATAATTACAGACACTATGGAAGTTATTTTATCTATTACTTTACTATTTTTATTACTTTTGTTGCGTTCTACAAAAACACTACAAGTCAAAAAATAAATTAATATAGAGATATTTGAAAAAAAATATATATTAAGGAAGATCTTCATTGTAATAAATAAAGGGTCACTATAACCCAAAAAATTACTGTAGACTGGGACAACTCTATCTAAATAATATCAAAGTTGGAAGAAAATAAATAGGAAGTCAAAAATAGTTCATCTAAAATTACTATATATGTATTGCTTATTTAAATAGTAGAACTACTAGTATTATATTTGTAATAGTAATAGAGGTAAAGAAATTAGTAGTTTTAATAATTAAAATATTTCATTATTTTGATAAATAGTTATGTAAGGATTTCATGAACTTTTTTTCTATATAAAGTACAGTACTTATGTCTAAGAATTTGTCCGGGTTTAAAGTTGCAGTAGTAATTCTTAGTAAAGCTTATCTTCTAAAGGAAAGTGTTTATTTGGTCATGCAAGTGATACCATATTTCTTTGGAGAGCAATTCGCCAATGTGAAAGAAAACTAAGTAATTAATTTTTATTCCTGAAATCCTACTTGGCATATTTTATTTTAGAACTTTGTAGATTTACTAATGTAAGAATATCTATATTAACAAATGGATTAGGTAATATTAGATGAGAATATTTTATCTTTGTCAACACAAGAAAATTAACCCAATTAATTAGATAGTTATTAAATTCAGAAAAACATTTTATTTCACGTTGGTTATTTTTATTATATATATTATTAAAATACATATTTTCATCTTAAAAAGTTTAATGTAATATATTGATATAAATAGGAATCTGACTTAAAATTATTAAAACTGACGGTGTTAATTATATGATAATTGATATATTGTTATTAAATTTTTGCTATTATTGAATATTTGACTGTCCCTACTTTGATTAGTTAGAAAAAATTATTTAAGCTTAAATAATAACATTTCATATATCATATAATAATTATGAGTCAAAGTTGTAAAACATGCTATTATTACTTTAGTAGATACATATGTACATTGGACTGATTAACACATTCCAAGATTAAAAGACAATTCAGACGGATCTTATTACAAATGTACAGATTGAAAATTTGATCCTCATTGTTAGAAACAACTGCTGCGCTGCTCTCGAAAATTATTAATAGCTATTTAACAACATATTAGAACTATTTAATGAATAATATTTCTATAGTGTATTTATTTGGATTTCCAAGTTTTTGTTATTCCTGAGTATAGATTCTCTTAAGAATGGTTATGAATATGAATAAGTTTGCTTTTTCGCTTTATTTAAAAAAAAGTTTTCCAATGACTCTCTGATTACAATTATATTACTAATTCATACATTGTACAGGCTTACACCTGCATTTATATATGTAACATATGCAGGATTCGAACTCAGACTTTCACATGACCCACGACTCTCAGTTCCATCTTATATTGCTGATCCATTTGATCACACACATGTTGAAAAGATAAATAATCACTACAGGTTTAGCGCAAAATATGGATATTGGTGATTATTTATCTTTTCAACATATGTGTGATCAGGTGGGTCAGCAATATACGATGGCACTGAGAGTTATGGGTCGTGTGAAAGTCTGAGTTCGAATCCCGAGTATATTGCTAATTTATTTAAATTTGAGAGTAGTGTAGAAAGAGCTCTGTAATGTAAAAATAAAAACGTTGCACTATTTTATTTTTTTACAAAAGTATTTTTGTTTATAATCTTAATTTCTTTATGCACAGTAATTTTTGTATTGAGTCACATTTTAAATACGTGCATAAACATATTAAAAACATTTATTTTCACTCTCGTCCCCCCCCTCTCTCTTTCTCTCTCTCTCTCTATATATATATATATGTGTGTGTGTCTGTCGAAATTACTTTAGGCTTATAGGACAGTATGTAGTATTGTAAGCAAGCTTAAGTATGGTTAGTTCCAATTTAAATATTAGATATATAGATCTTTCTTAATTAATTACATCTACAAAAAATAATATAAGATTTCTATAAGCTTCTTAACACTAAAATATAAACAAATACAGTAGCATAAAAACTTCAAATTCATTTCGTCTGTAAAATCTCCTAATATATTATTCCACTTACAAATAATCCTTGTAAATATAAAGACATATCACTGTATAGTGATTTGATTTTGAGTAAATAAATATATTCACAATATCTATTAATAATTCAGGAAAATTCTATTAGTCGTCTTAAAAATTAACTGCAAAAATAAATTACTAAGAAATATTTATAAATAAAAGATGAAATTAAAAATAAAGCAAGCTATAATTGTATAAACAGAGATGAACAATGATTGTATAAATAATAATAAAAGATGAATACTTTTAATCATCCACATATTTAAATTCCTTTATTAAAAATATACATTACACAAATAAACAATATATATAGACGTCTCCAAATATGATAAGTACATACAAAATAACATTTTTTCCAATTTAATAGTGGAATGCACGAGTCCATGCATACTGTGATTGAAAGCACTGGGATTTTAATAAAGTTTAATCACTCTGATATTGATATGCACTCTGTTTTTTATTTACAGTTTATATATATATAATTACTTTTTGGGCTAAACCATGTGTTATTTTTCATTACATATCGATATATTTCTACTGAACTATCAATTGTCAAGATTAACTTTTGAAAGAAAAATTGTTAGATCTCAAACAGTAACGTGATTGAGTGTGAGATGAGAAATGAGATTCAACTTGAAATAGTTCAGCATCTAAAATATGAGGCTTATCAAAATGTTTATTTTCCTCAGTTTTTTCACCTATTAATTTTAAGCATTAATTTAAAATTAATAGGTGAAAAAACTGTGGGTAATAAACATTTTGATAAGCCTCGTATTTTAAATGCTGAACTACTTCAAGTTGAATCTCATTTCTTATCTCCTACTCAGTCATGTTACTACTGCTTGAGATCTAATGATTTTTCTTTCAAAAGTTAACATTGACAATGGCAGATGCTAGTTCGTAATCAAAATATCGGTATGTAATGGAAAATAACACATGGTTTGGCCTAAAAAGTAACCACAACCCATGAAAACATTAATATATATGAAAACATTAATATATATATATATATTGTGTGTGTGTGTGTGTTCACTAGATGGAGATTATCACTAGCTTCAAAACAAGCTTTAATTATAAGTGCCAACAGAGAAAGAATCCAAAATCTCTATAGGAAAATTCTCATCTCCAGACCAATTGGTTTCGAGCTTAATGGCATACCTCAATGAAGAGTTAGGATTTCAGAAACTAGATCTAAAACCCCAACTCAGAGCACTTATTTAATATGTTACCATCTGTTTGATAACTTGAATTTTTCAGACATGTAAATGTCTTCAAATCCAGCCTTACAAAACAGATATCTAGTTTCTGAAATCCTAACTCTTCACTGAGGTGAGCCATTAAGCTAAAAACCAATTGGTATGGAGATGAGAATGTGCCAATAGAGACTTTAAATTCTTTTTCTGTTGGCACTTATAATTAAAGCTTGTTTTGGAGCTAGTAGTAGTGAACATTTTAGCACAAGCTTAAAAGCAAGTTGTACAATTTGTGTCTTGTTTTATTAATTATTATAAGTGTACTGTTGGGGTTTTTTATGATGTAATATTGTTTTAGCTATTAATATATGGTGAAACTAAACTGAGTTCAGACCCATATAGATATCTGGTTTGTAAGGCTGGATTTGAAGACATTTACATGTCTGAAAAATTCAAGTTTTCAAACTGATAGTAATGTACTAAATAAGTGCTCTGAGTTGTTGTTTTAAATCTAGTTTCTGAAATCCTAACTCTTCGCTGAGGTGAGCCATTAAGCTCAAAACCAATTGGTCTGGAGATGAGGATTTTCTGATAGAGATTTTGAATTCTTTTTCTGTTGGCACTTATAATTAAAGCTTGTTTTGGAGGTAGTGGTAAGCTTCCTCTTGTGAACAGTTAGCACAAGCTTAAAAGCAAGTTGCACAATTTACCTGAAAGTGAGAGCACTTTTGGTGAAATTCACCATAAACATAGCTCTCAATTATGGTGAACTTCACCAAAAGTGCACTAAGCTTTAGGCTATAAAGAAGAAAGAAACCATTTTGTTACATAGATGAACATACATATGCAAATTTGAATTACAAATACAAATAAAGTAAAAAATCAATGTTAGTTCAATATGTAATAAAAAAGTTGATCATCATCATCAGTGATTCACAAATGAAAATGGCATTCCAACTCCAAGAAAAAAAAAACTTGAAATGATTTTTGAAGATGACTATATAAATTAATTTGAACCACAATTACCTTGTTCTATTTCTTATATACATTTTTTTTTTAGAAAGATCTCAACTTTATGTCTAATTGAATCTCTTCATTGAATTCCATTCTCAGATATACCTTTTCAATAAAAATAATCACTTTTTTATAAAGTTTTTAGACAACCTTTATAACATAAATGCGTTTTCTCTTAAAAAAAACATTTTTATGTTCAAAATAAAAAAGGAACATATTGATTTCTTTTTATAATCTTTCTATTCTATATTTAAAATTTTACAGAGCATTCTTATATGTAAAGAATTTGAACACAAACACTTCAGCACTTTTCAGCTATAGACTCTTATGTAACCGATACACATGACCACACACATGTGAAAAAGATAAATAATCTCAATATATGTATTTTGTGCTGAAACTCATCAGTTGGTCCAGATCATTATCTCCCACAAGTGTATAATTCTTAAATAAAATTTTTCTATTGATTTTGTGTTAAGTCACTAGGGTTCCAAATCTCATTTCTATGCAGTTAATTAAATAAAATTATGATCCTACATTCAATTAATTTAGATGCACTAGCTATTTTACTGTTATGAAATACCATATGTATTAATATGATCGAGGAAACATCATACTGGAATATTGTCTCACCTCATAATCTAAAACTATTTCTCTACTTAAAAATCACCAAAATATTCAAATTGGCTCACATTTTCAAGTTGTTAACTGTCTAATATTTTCCAACATTAGCTAATAAAAACTGGGAGTTTTAAACATTAATTACTAAATCAAATTATTAATATATTGTATTCAAAATATTAAACTCGTTCTGTGGGTGGCTTTTGAATTAGGGTTGATAGGTTACATGATTATCAGAATACTATAAATCTAAACAAGGCAAAATTCTCTCCACACAGTAGTGCCATGCTGTGCCAAACAGAGTAATCAATGGATGCCAGAAGGCTTGTGCATAAAATCCCTATCTAGTGCCTACTCATCTAATATTCCCAGACTAGTTTCTGACTAGTGGCCTTCATCAGTGAGGAGCCTTGGATCTCAGAGCACTGCACCTAGATCTTAGGATCTAATGCAACCCTCCAACAGCCAGCTTTTAACTCTACTTAACTACAAAACTATGAGAATGAAATTGAAAATATATTTTCAATCTAAGTTCAATAGCTTATATAGTCATATGGGTCTGAACTCAGTTCAGCACCCATACATTTTGGTGTCTTTGGCTTATTAACAACCATAGCCACTATTATTATCCTATTAGGCAGGATTGGTGTTAAACCACTAAACATCACATGATCTCTATCTCTTATACTAGCACATAATTGTTATTAAACAAGGCAAAACTCTCTCCATGCAGTAGTGTTACCCTGTGCCAATCAGAATAATCAATGGATGCCAGAAGGCTTGTGCATAAAATCCCTATCTAGTGCCTACTCATCCAATAGGCACTAGATAGGGATTTTATGCACAAGCCTTCTGGTATCTGGTTGGCACAGGGTGGCACTACTGTATGGAGAAAGTTTTGCCTTGTTTAATAACAATTATGTGCTAGTATAAGAGATAGTAATCATGTGATGTTTAGTGGTTTAATACTATAAATCCA
The DNA here is from genome assembly GCA_028023455.1 of Epiperipatus broadwayi. NCBI lineage: Eukaryota > Metazoa > Onychophora > Udeonychophora > Euonychophora > Peripatidae > Epiperipatus > Epiperipatus broadwayi. Next base: position 557,727 of record JAQFVV010000250.1, read on the forward strand.
GAATCCAAAAATAAATAATTTCAATGGATTCAAATTAATTTTTTTACCATTAAACCTGAATGCACTTTGCTTTCTGATTTATTAAATCACTTATAAACAATTCTAAAAAAAACATTCTCATAAAAATCAAAAGCAGCATGCGAGATATTCTTTTTTAACACCAGTTTTAATTTTAATCACCTCATATTTTCTATCCATAATAATATTTTTTTCTCAATGTATCATGAAGAAGTTGTATAATAAATTAAATACAGTTGGACAATGAAATAATTTCAAACTATATATAGTTGTTTGATTATATAAAAAATACCTTAACTAATCAATAAAAGTAATAGATGAATTAAGTTGTGTCTGGTGCTTTTATTATATTTTTTGTCGACTATAATCAAATTTATGGTCCTTTTTCTCTTTAAAACTACTGTGAATCTATGTTAGCAATTCATTTATGATTAAAATCCGTGAAAATATATTTCAGTAAATGGATAATAGTGGTATTTCTTGATAATTAGTGCAAGCATAACATATACAATTATTAAAGATTTAATATTTTTCAAGCTTTTCCAGGAATTTCATTAGGACCTGCAGGATTTCCATTTTTAAGATTACAAATAGCTGCTTAATTTCATTAAGTTAAAGATCTTTGTTGAAATCTAAATAATTGATAAGATGGATATATCATTAAAAAGTCATCATCTCATTATTTGTAACAGTTATTATTCAAAATATGATCAAAATACTTCATCCATATGTTTAAAATATTTTTGTGATCATATAAGAGAATGCCAAATATACCCATTAATTTTAATGTATGTAAAAAGATCAAAAGTGATTACAAGTGGAATGTCTATATCCCTTTTGAAGTTTTCTAATCAATTTAAAAACTTTCTTGTCAGTTGTATTAATATGTTGGACTATTTCTATCATCTAATATTAAATACTGAATGTTTAAAAAAATAACTTTAGTTAAATTTTTCAATTATATTCAAACTGTTAATAATAGCATACACATTAAAGATATTCACAATGTTTCATGTGGTATTATTCTCCTCTCTTCTTTAAATGTTGCTGGTCTAATCAGTAACACTACTAACATGACAATCAAGCCTGTACATTTAAATTCTTGAATATTGAATTTGAAGGTAAAACTCTAACCAAGTGAGCTATCCTGCCAAAGTCAACAATCAATAGAAATTTTAGATACTTATCTATGAGGCTACTCTTGATTTCTCCACAATTTTTTAAGATGAAAGTTAATTAGTGGTTTTCAAACATTATTTATAGTCACACACGGTTGACTTATGGAATTATTTGCTATTACCACGTGAGCAGCTTCTTTGAATTTTCTTATTTATATCTAATCCTTTCTATCCGACTCCGTATTTAATTTATTATATTGCCAAGAAGAAAATGTCCCATTTTAAAATTCAAGTCACCAATAATAAAAATCACTCACAATTTTTATTTTAAGTGAACCCAAAATAGAGTTACTTTTATCCATAAAATATTTTTAAAAGATTCTAGGGCTCAATTATATGATAATTCTTAAAGTTCAAATTAGCAATTTTAATGTAAAATAGCTATTGCACTTTAATTATTGAATAATAAATGATTCTAAAAAAATAATATCAAGTTTCTTAAGAATATAATTGAAATAATAATTATTTATTAATGTGACTATCATTTCAACACTGATATGAAATAATCTACAGTCTGTTTAACAATATCTACTTGTATCGCTCATTTAATATGCATTTATGTTTATTCTTATCTGAATTATAATGTAATCTTAACATGAATATACCCATGTTTTGTGCAAAAATTCAATAACAGATATAATGCAAATATTATTGTCAACAAATTTGGGCCATATATATATATATATGATTTTTTTATTTTTCTTATTAGTAATAGGAATACAAGTTTTTTTTGTACATTTTTTAAATCTAACATTTGAACATATGATGTAATGAAATGAACACATGATTGTGCAATCCATGTTTTAATAGATTTAGCTCTTTACTGAAACATTAAAAAATTCTAAAAATAAAATATACTAAATTAAACTATATGACAATCCAATGCCATGCAGTTTTTTTATTCTTTGATTTATTCTTCTAAAAATCTGGTAGCCATTCTCTTATTCTAATGAACTTCTTTCCTTTGAATGAAGAGTTTTTCTAAGAACGGTGATGATCATTTTAATTCTTGACAGCTCCCGAATTAATAATGATGCAACCATTATGTACTCATTATTTTTAAATTATTGCTAATTAAAAAAATATAAATTGAAAAGATTCCATGGATTAACGAAAATTTAAAGTTGAAGAAAGCATTTGGATATTTGATGTTTTAAAAAATAATTGGCTACCAGGAATGATATTAAAAATCTTATTTCAGCAAATTAGATCGATAGAAGTGTATAATGGAAAGATATTAAAAAGACATTTAAAACACTTGTGGAATTATTAAAGTTAATCATCAAATGTATATAATATTAATGCTAAGTCAGTAAATGATAAAAAATTTATTGAAGAGGACCAAATTCTGGATATAGATCAAGCTGTAACAAATGATTCACTAAAGGACCAAACTATTGAGCTCGTTGAAGATCATGTTATGTCAAAAAAGCTCCATCAAGGAAAGGTTGTAACTTAAAAAAAGAGACTTTTTCTGAGAAGAGCTCCTGTATGCAAACATTCTACCAAATTAAAGGATTACGTCTGTGAATAAGAGCACTATTTCTAGAGTAGGGGTGAAATAAATTGTGTAGGCATACAAATATTTAAATTTTTAACACGGACGAACTCGCAAAATATGCTTATATATATGTGAATCTAAATAAAGATTATTATTTTATGATATAAATACATACAGACAAACAGTGCATGAATAAATTATTTCATTATTATTATTAAACTACTCTAAAAAATTTGCATAGGCCAATCATAACAATTATTGCGTGAGGGACAATTATGCAAAAATGCACTCTTGTATAAAAACTCTCACTAGGATTTATGAAGAGGTAATGAAATGCTATGAATTATAATGAAGGGAAATGAATTGCTATGAAGGTATAATGAAGTATAATAAAGGAAAATGAATTACTATGAAGGTATAATAAAATATAATGAACTGTGAGGAAGTATGCTGAATGCAAGTATTATTCACATATTGCAGTAACAGTTGATTATCTGTATAAGAGTGTTATAGATTATAATTAATTTCTATTCCCAACAGATATATTGAAACAGTCAGTTTTCAACATGACTCTTTCACCTGCTATATAGCAGTATTCATTCATATATAAATGCCACGAACCCTCGTATGTTTAATAATAATATTCCTAATAAGTTCCATCTAAATTTGAATCTAATTAAATCTATCATATGTGTGTGTGTGTATCGTTTAATATGTACTAAAGTATTCATTTATATACTCCTTTAGTCAAAATGCGCACATATATAGATTATTAATAATTGCTAGATGAAAAACTAATTGTATGTGTAACTGTAGACTACATATATGCTAGAATATAAATGTTAATAGATTACAAAACATTTCTTTTTCCATAATTTTAGATATTTATTAAATTATGCATTTTCAAAATTATATAATTCTGCATATATCGGTAAATTAGAACGGTCAAGTTACATATATAATAAAATGTTTTTCTAAATCTTAGAGTTGTTTTCTGGACATACTGTCGCCAATATAGTTAATCCTTACCAAAAATACATTAATTAAAAATGTATAATTAGAATAAAACGGGGAAAACTGAATAAATTATAGCCTGTGAATCGCGATTTTTTTGACCTATTTAAAATTAAAAACAGCAGGCTCCCGTGGTGATTGGCCACTGACGTACAGCCCAAGAAAACAATTCTCGGAAAATACAGTAATGAAAAAGAGGGGGGGGGGATAATGGTATATAAGAGGTAGCAGCCATCTTTGCAAAAATTCAGTAAAAATTTTCTAAAGAGTAACCAAGAAGTATTAAAATTGTAAATTAATAAAATGTCGGGGTAGAAAGGCTTCAAACCTAGCCTTCTGACAGGCAAAGAACCATCTAAGCCAAGAAGAGGAGCAGATCACCGTGAAAACCTAAAACATGCTCGCTGTCCAAGGAAACCCGCAGTACAAAGAAACACCAAGTTCAATTATGGTAAATATTCTTCTCATCTAAAACCTTCGATCAATTCTCAGTAAATGCTAGCTTAACTTCAAACTAATGGCCATATTAAAATATGTATTTTATTTGATAACTTTAATCTAAAACTCACCTAAAAGTATAATAATTAATAACTGTAATTAAACCCTAGAGTCTTGCCTGATTATAAATATGATAGGAGTGTAAACCTAGTTATAAACGGATTGAGATTATAATGATTATAATTTAAACCTGATTATAAAAATGATTATGATTCCTGATATAAATTTAAGTCCTGATATAAAGATACTAATTTATTGATAGAAATAATTTACCTGAGAGATAAAATGTTAAATGATTTAACGTATTTTAGTTGAATTATGCTTTATTATTTTATGATCTAAAATACGCGCATTCACACACATCTTTTATTAATGAAATTGCATTATTTTATGTTTTGGTTTACTCGCAAAATATAGTTTGATTTGGTTACGTATTGATTTAAATTAAATAATTAAATGCTATCTATTTCAATTTGTTTAATGTGGAAATTAATTTATATAATAATTTAAATAATATTTAAGATTTCTATAATAATTTGTATGTTATAAATTAACGATAATATTCGTAATCGTTGATTTCTAAGATAGCATTAAAAGACTGAATCAAACATGTTTTAGCGAACTTTATACAACTTGCTCTTTTTAAATAAGCAATTATCAAACTTCACTTATTTAAATTTATTATGATTTAAAATTGCATTTCTTGAGATGATCTATGCCAATATTATTATTATTTAGTTACGTTATATTGTTTATGCTATAAAATTGCAAAACCGAGCTTTATTCTTAATTTAAACTATTCGCGAGTGTTAAATAAAAATTCGCTCGCATATATATATATGTAAGTGCGCATATATATAAAACATATAATTATATACGAAATAAAAAGCTCTGTTTTGGAAAGGATAATATGTCTACAATTAAGGGTTATTACAAACGTATCACCACCTTAAAATAGATTTGCCTTTTAAATTGATATTTTAAATTAATATCTAGGTAAAGTGATATAACTTCAGCATAAATTTATATGTTTATATTTTAATTCCCCATATGCTGTAAATCCTCCTTAAGCTAAATAAGTCGTAGCCTATATAGCTAACTCTATAGATTGGATTCATAAATTCCCTTTATTTGTACTATTTCAAAGTACTATAATATGAACTGATGTGGGACAGTTTCATGAAAGAAACTTGATTTTTAGCGTCGTAATTTTAAATATGATTATTAGTCAGTGGTGCATATGTCTCCTTACGAAACGCTACGGCGTATATTCTTTTTGCTGTATTTCTGTAATGGTTGCATACCGTCGCCCTGCATCATTACCTTAGTTCGGGCAATTATTACTTTAGATGGTGACTGCTACACGCCAACCCATCTCGCTTATCTTATCATGGAGCATGAGACTCAATCCAGAGCGTAAGTCTCCACATTCCTCGTCCATAAAAGGAGCATATGACTCAAATAGAGCGTAAGACTCCCATATTTTATAAATTGCCCAACCTGCCGAACCAAATGGCCTCCTACATTACAGCAATGAGAATCAGTCCTCGGGAACTGTTAGTTGGTAAAAATCCCATGAGTAAGGAACATATGAGACGCAATAAGACTTAAAAGTTATATGTTTTTCTATACGCACTAGTATCTGAAATATAACTTCCGTTAGTCAGTTCAACCCGCCACTTAAATAAGTAAATCAGCATTGATCTGATACAGAATCCAATCTAAGTAGTATTTTACTGTGTAGAGAATATATTGAAATATTCGCGCTAAGTAAATTATGTTAATGTATGTTCTTTACTAAATTAATTATCACTTTTACTAATATGCAAATCTAAATCCTTATAGCATAAACCTGGCATAGAAAATAAATAACCATGAGCAAATTCAAATCGTTCTGCATTAAAATTTATATTAAGCTCATGTATAAATTCACTGTAATATTATTTTATCACCTGCGAGTGATTGAAATATATGTGTATAAGCCAAATAAATAATTGTAATTTACGTATTATCACCTGCGTGTGATATAAGGCTACACATATATAGAACGGAAATGCAAAACCTCTAAAACATTATTAATTGTAGAGAAAGCTAAATTCACTATTAAATAAATAACCTGTGTATATGTAAACCAAACCAGTTAATCATGTACATCCAAAATTATTACCCAAACAGCATCACTTACGTGTGAACCCTTTTAAACTGTAAAATCCCTTATTCACCTGCGTGTGAAACTAAACCTTTGTTTATTTATTATGATTTTAAATAACTGTTTACATTAAATATTATTAAATTGATTTAAAATTTAATCTAGTTTCTTGTCTTAGTCTTGCTCACCGACTCAATTTTATTTAATAATTAATAATTAATTTTACAGTGTTATTGAAATTTTATATATAATTTATAATGATAAGTGTGCCACATGATACCTATATAGATGTGCTATACAAATACCCATTGCTCCACGTCTTATGTACAACTGTTGAGCTACTGCCGGCACGTTAGGGATTAAAACGCTGCTGTGACCTCAACTGTGTTATTTGTAAGGTTGTAAGTCTATGAGCAACGGTAGAGGAACTAGGGTTAGACCAGAACCGTGGCTTCCACCACCGTAAACCTGGTTGGCCTTAGGATGATCTATCGGAGTTCTAGGTTTTGTTGCGCAAATGTACATATTTGACCGTTACAATATATATATATATTGCAGTTACACCCAAATGGATGTGTGAAGAACTTCTCCAGTTAAGAAGCATTGCAATAGATTATTTTATGAGCCTAGAAACTGACATAGACAAACAAGATTATTAATGATGTGATATGTTGGACTATTTCCATCATTTGTGAATGAATGAATGTTCAATGTATAGAAAATTTTAAACTTTATTTAAACTTTCCAAATACAAACAACTTTTAGTAATAACACACAAATAGACAATACAGGTTAGTAATTACACAACGTTTTGAGTAGTATTATTCTCCACTCTTCTTTCAGGTGTGGCCTATATGCACAGTGACAATACTTGCTTAGAAGTTGAACTCACACCTTTAGATTCTTGAATACTGAATTTAAGGCGCTCTACCAAGTGAGCTAAGATTATTAATGATCTGTAGAGATTTCTAATGAAATTTTTAATCGTTTTCTACTCTTTATTCTTTTTTTATTTTGTTATTGATATTAAATAAATATATTTTGTTACCACCTTTAAAAGTTTTATGCTTCCTAACTTGTATTAAATTTATGCCCTCAGGACCCACATTATCAAAATAGTCACCCAATCTATAATACTTTTCATTTTGATTAGCATTTTTATTATAAACAATAGAACATTTTAATTTAGTTGTTAATATTTAAATATAAATTATTTGAATGATTTATCTGTTTTGAGGAATTTAGATTTGTCTCAGTCATCCAATCTTTATACTTTTATTGTAGCATTGCAATTTTTTTAAAACCTAAATTAAAATACATATATTTTAGAAATCATTATTGGCAGATTGCTTTATATTTGGAAAATAATTTTTCATTTTTGGATGAGAGTTAAAAAATCCATGACATTATACTAAGAATATATAAAAATAAAATTTGGCAGTAATACCATCAACTGTTCTTTAATAATATAAAGTTATCCGAGGTAACTCTTTATCTTGTAATTTAATACATTGTACAGGGTTAAACCTGCATTTATATATGTAGTATATGCGGGGTTCGAACTCAGACTTTCACACGACCCACCACTCTCAGTGCCATCTCATATTGCTGACCCACCCGATCACACATGCTGAAAAGATAAACAATCACCAATACATGCATTTCATGCTAAATCAGCAATCATCAGTTGGTCCAGATTACTATCCACACCCACACACACACACACACACATATATAATCAGTATTCAGCTTTATGTTAAGATAGTCAATCCCTACACTTCAATGGAAAGGCTTCAATCTATTCCAACTCACAACTCTTCAGCCTTCCATTTCATTGAAAATCTGATGATGGAACGTTCAAAGCCTGTAATTTATAAAAAATTATAATTATCATTCAATGTGTGTTTTTTATAATTATTCGGCCCGGGTTAAAAATATATTACTAAATAATAAATAGTTGAATTGTTTATTACTCGAAGTTTGTAAGAAGTTTCCATATCAGAAATGATAAAAATGGACCATGGCCTGGAGATTTGAATTCCAGAATTGGCCACTATTACTGCATCCATCTATTGAGCGTAATATCTCACTGCCCATACGATAACAAGTGTTGCTTTTACTTTATTTGAATAAAGTACTCTTATCATGGTTAATAAAGATTAGTTATAATTTAAGTAATTAAAATAAATAATTGCTGAAAAAATCTTTTTTTTTTTTTTAAGTGTCATAGCATCGGCCGGGACGCGAACCCGCAACCCTGGCAAGCCTGCAAGTGCAGGCAGTCGCGCTGACCTCTCGACCACCAATGCAAGACTGCTGAAAAAATCTTTTCTAAGAATCTTTAAATGAATAAAAAAATAAAAATAACCTTTAAAAAAGTATAAAATTTTTCTTAAAACGATTTCCAAATGAGAATATATAAAAAATAAAAAAAATAGCAAAAGAAACTTTAATTAAAGTGGAAGTTACAATAAAATTAGTACTTTTTAAAAGCAGTGTAATGTATGTAATTAATTTAATTATGATTAATAATGTTATAAATAAAACCTATTCAGGAAGGAACATAAAATAATATAGATTTTCCAAGCTTCATGGATGTGTACCTCAATATTAATATTGGCTATTTCTTATAGAATTTAGGCATTTATTTATTTATAATATATGTCTCTGTTAATTTTCCTTTCATTGTGGTTTTTTTTTTTCTGTTGTATTATTAGTTAGATTAAAATCGAAAGTTGAGGAAGAAAAAAATATGATAAAAGGAAACAAAAATTCTAATAATAAATTAAAAGATTCATACTTATAACTCACTTTACCACGTTACTTTAATCACATAACGAAAACTCTTGAAAAAGATTAATAACACCCAAGATGTATATAGAAAAAAAATCAAATAAAGTTTAATTATTTATTTCATGCTATTGTGTTTAATAAAAAATATATTCATCTTTAATTAAAATTTAGGGTACTATGGTATTAGAGCTGCGACATGAAGAATTATAATCGTTTAATCATTAAATTAATTAGGTTATTAAATCAAAAACATATTTTAAAATCTACATTTAAAAAAAAACAATTTAACAAAAAAAATACAAAAGAATTAATGTGAAAAATAGTTAAAATGCGTGTTTAAATCAAATTGAGTGTGTGTTTGCACGTGTATATTCTGCATAATCTATTTTAATACATTGTACAGGCTTACACCTGCATTTATATATGTAACATGTGCGGGATTCGAACTCAGACTTTTACACGACCTACAACCCCCAGTGCCATCTTATATTGCTGACTCACCTGATCACACACATGTTGAAAAGATAAATAATCACCAATATAAGTATTTCGTGCTAAACCAGCACTCATTAAAGTATGAAGATTGGTTATCTTAATATAAAGCTGAGTACTAATTGTATATATGTGTGGAGATGGTAATCTGAACTAACTGATGAGTGCTGGTTTAGCACGAAATATGTGTATTGGTGATTATTTATCTTTTCAACATGTGTATAAGATGGCACTGAGAGTTATAGGTCATGTGAAAGTCTGAGTTCAAATCCAGCATATATTACATATATAAATGCAGGTGTAAGCCTGTATAATGTATTAAAATAGAATTATGCAGAATATGGACGTGCAAACACACACTCAATTTGATTTAAACACGCATTTTAACTATTCTTCACATTAATGCTTTTCATATTTTTTTTTGTTAAATTGTTTTTTTAATGTAGATTTTAAAATATGTTTCTGATTTAATAACCTAATTAACTGCATGATTAAACGATTATAATTCTTCATGTCGCAACTCTAATACCGCAGTACCAAATTTAGGTATATATCTGAATTAGAAATGATATGATAATTTCTAATGTAAAAATAATTAGTAATAAGCATTAAGATTTTTATTTTGGGAAGAATGGTGTTAGAGTTGGCTATGTAATATATTTGACACTTTCAAATAAATTGTGATAATTTGATAACGATAAATATTGAGCAAAAATAATAGAAATGTAAGAGGATTGTAACAGAAAGCAACTGATGAATATTGATTTAGCATTAAATACAGTTTGGGAATCATTTACTTGTACATAAGTGTCTTTATTCCTAGTCGTTGTAAAATGAAAGTTATAAGTATATTATAAGACATGGTGAAAAAGTGTAATTAAGTGGAATTACAATTATTTCATGCAGTTGTGTTTGACAATAATAGATATTATTATATTTAGTTGAAATTTAAAGTATATATCTAGGATAGAAATGGTATGTTACTTTTTATTTTAAAAATACTTAGTAAATATTATTAAGATGTTTATCTATGTAGGATGGTGTTTTAGTTGTTTATGCAATAAGTTTAAAATTTTCATAATAAATTGTAAAAATTTAAGATCCAGCAAAATATAAGCTGTATGATATATATTTTTGTAAAATCACTAACATTTGCTGTTTTTTATCTAATCAGGTTTTATTTCAATTAATAAAGATTATCAATAAAATAAGAGAAAGTACAAGTATTCACTAATTATTTATACCAATAATCATAATTAAATTATCATCCTCTAATAAATAATTTATGCACGCACGTACACACATTTATATATGTATGACAATTAACGGTCAACTTAATATATAAATAGCACATAAAACTAATAAAAATACTTACATACAAGATAACTCATCATAACTAACACTATGACTAAAATCACAGGTGTAAGAACCAAACATGTTGTTTTTAAAACAGTTCTGATTGTCATCGGTTTTTTAATATCCTCTTCTTGTGTAACATCATCCAATTCTGTGGCCTGGACACTTTTGTTATCAAAATGAACTACATGTTCATAACGGGCCAGCATTTCATCCTGAAATACAATAAAAAACAACATTTAAATCATAATGAATCTACCACTTTATTTGTTATCTATCTCTATATAAAAAGTTAACATTTACATAAATAATATATTTATCTAAGATTCATTTTAATTTTTAAAATGCAGCATTTTTAGAAAACAATTAATTGCTATAACTACTTGTTTCTTAAATACATATCAACCACTTTTTATTAAATCAAAAATTATATTGTTTCAATCTTACATATAAACTTTCAATTTATTAAATATTAAATATATCTATAGCTGTTTATATATTCATTAATCACAATCACTTTTTAAAAAATAAAAAAAATAACCATTCATCTCTTTCTATTTATACTTTATATCATAATTAGATACTATTTCTCATACAAACAGGCTTTTTTGTCTTTTGTCTGTCATTTTTTTCTCTTTACAGATTTTATTGAATTAAACTAATATACTGAGTAAATTGTTATGAGACTCTATGCTATCAGTTTTTTTTTTTGTATTGTGCCAAAAGAGATAGATTTATGATTCTGGTTTTAATTTTTTTCTTTTCTTTAATTCATAACTTCTCTTTATGAAGAAAGCAATGATAAAATAGATTTCAGGTAGCACAGTCAGCAAAGAGTCAATTTGGAACTAATTTAGGATAAGTTAAAAAAAAATCTGAAAATAATTAAATGATTTTGCCTGCCTTATTTAGGAATTCTACTGCCTAATGTGTAGATATAACCTAAAAAGGTTGTTCAAAATACTCTGTCTTTCATATTCTGGCTAAATCATGGTGCCTAGTAAAACAATAGAATGTTATTAAATCAGTAATGATGATGATAATAATAATAGTAATGATATCAAAGCTGAAGGAGGTGGTTAGTAAAAATGTTAAATTTTTTTTTACAGCATGCATTAAATAATAAGCTATTAGTAGGAAAAGCCTATCCTATATTTTACTGAAATTTTGCCTATTTTTTCTGAAGGGGGAAAACAATCTAAATTGATAAAAATTATTATTATTTAAAATTAGGACATAAAGTTAAAACAATGCAGAACTTATATTTCTATAAAATAAATATGCAAAATTTCAATAAAATATGGGATAAATCTTTCTTTTTAAATAACTTGTTATTTAACATATAATGTAAAAAGATAAAATATTTAACATTAAATCCTGCTACGAAACTAATCAAAGTATGCACAGCGATCTCAATAGTGCAGAGTCTTAAATAAATATTAATATTAAAATCGATATAGCTAGGTGTGTGTCTTTAATAGCCAGCCACTTTGATGAGCTCTCGACTTAAACACAAAGAGAGTTTAAATTTGGCTTATAAATAAAATAGTGTACTTACTCATATAAATATTATAAAATATTGTATAAAAATATTTATATAATAAACTAAATATAAAATATATAATGTTTATTTTATTGCTTTTACTATTAGATCAATACAAAAAAAATGTTATCTTTCAAGCGTAATAATCTAACTAAGATACAAAAGAGAATTAAAAATATAAAGCTCAATTATAGAAAATAAAGGAAGTGCAGTATATAATACAAATAACGAGTTATAAAAATTAAATCAGTTTTGATTAAGTAATTAAATTATAAATTTTAAAAAGAAAAAGAAAATCAGAAGCTATCAAAAGATTAACAAATTAGACTCATATATTGTCAATTTAAAATAATTTTTTTTTTTTTTTCCATGTGTCATAGCATCGGCCGGGACGCGAACCCACAACCGTCTGCAACCAACTACTTGCTTGCATGGCGGCTGCGATACCTCTCGGCTAACAACGGAAGACATATAATTTTTGAAAATGAAAATTATAAAATCGGCGGCATACAATTCATTTTGTTAGATTTAAAGCTAAAATTTTTTAACTACGTTAAGATTATTTATTTATGTATGTATGTTTAGGCGAAACACATTTTTTTTTTAGCAATGATCAAACGAGTGTGTGCGTGTGCAATTTTGGTAGTTACTACTTAGGTAAAATAAAACTTGAAAGCATTTATATGCATTTTTCCTCTTTATGTTTACTTGATACATTACTACTCCAGAAAACTAGATGCTGTAAAATATTAAGATTTAGTTTTATGAAAACATTCTTTATACGTGTCTGTCTATATAGTCATATAATATATAAAAAATAATTAAGCAGTAGCAAAATGTAAATTATATTCCACAATAGAGTGTGGCAATTATTAATTAAATCTAGTGTTAAAATATAAAATATCCAGACAAGTGCTCTTCATGGAGGACATTAGGTAACATTAAATATTTTCTTAAAATTCTGTATTCGCAAATATATTGTACTGCCATTATATATATTGAAACAATTTTATCGGAAAAAAAAAAGTTTTGTTACAATAATTCGAAATGTCATTTACTTTGTTATGTTGAGATTTTGGAAGATAATTGATCAAATTCTTTTCAACCAAAGGAAAATTAAAACTAATCACGAAAATACTCAAAATTAATTGAACGTTATTGATATTTAGTTTTAAGGTCGAAGTTAAATGTACAATTATACAAACCTTAATAATTTAAAAGAAGGTTTTGATTTTAGTTTGTTTACAATTAAGCTGTATATCTAAAAAATATGTTGTGTTAAATAAAAAACAAGAGTACTATAACCTATGACAACACTTAATCATCGTCATCAATGGGCCAAATTTTTATTACATATGTAATTCTTATCATTAGCTTATATTTATCAACCATTTTCTGTATTTATAAAAAAAGAGATATTTAAAAATATATTTATATTGAAAAAAAATTAATAGAAATAAATTAATCCACAGTTATCATATTTATATAAGTTGTATACAACAATTGACATAATCTTAAATTTGGTAATTTACATTTATGTCTATAAACTCATTAGAATTTTCATTTCACCTAAAATGTTCTAGCTTTGGTTTTTAATAATCAATCAATACAAGTTATGTACAAATCATGATCTGAAAGTGGAATTATAGTTAGAGATAGTGAATACTAACTACTCTGACGTTTATGTAAACAAAACATACGCTTGATCGGCGTTTTTGGTAGAACGCCATCTGTGGACATAAATACAAGCGTTAGCAAGTTTTTTAACTTGCATTTTTGTTTATCATAAATGTACCTTTGAGGTCTTTCTTGCAATGATATAGATTGCAGAGGCTTCTACTATGTGTGATGCTGAACTGAGATCAGACCCATATAGCTATCTGGTTTGCTATGCTGAGTTTGAAGACATTACGTGTCTAAAAAATTCACGCTTGCAAGCTGAATAGGAATTGTTTCATAAACGCTCAGAGTTTGTATTTAGATCTAGTTTCTTTATTCCTGTCTTTCACTGACGATAGCAAATAGCTTGAAATCATGATCTGAAAGTGGAATTATAGTTAGAGATAGTGAATACTAACTACTCTGACGTTTATGTAAACAAAACATACGCTTGATCAGCGTTTTTGGTAGAACGCCATCTGTCGACATAAATACAAGCGTTAGCAAGTTTTTTAACTTGCATTTTTGTTTATCATAAATGTACCTTTGAGGTCTTTCTTGCAATGATATAGATTGCAGAGGCTTCACTATGTGGTGATGCTGAACTGAGATCAGACCCATATAGCTATCTGGTTTGCTATGCTGAGTTTGAAGACATTATGTGTCTAAAAAATTCACGCTTGCAAGCTGAATAGAAATTGTTTCATAAACGCTCAGAGTTTGTATTTAGATCTAGTTTCTTTACTCCTGTCTTTCACTGACGATAGCAAATAGCTTGAAATCATGATCTGAAAGTGGAATTATAGTTAGAGATAGTGAATACTAACTACTCTGACGTTTATGTAAACAAAACATACGCTTGATCAGCGTTTTTGGTAGAACGCCATCTGTCGACATAAATACAAGCGTTAGCAAGTTTTTTAACTTGCATTTTTGTTTATCATAAATGTACCTTTGAGGTCTTTCTTGCAATGATATAGATTGCAGAGGCTTCACTATTTGGTGATGCTGAACTGAGATCAGACCCATATAGCTATCTGGTTTGCTATGCTGAGTTTGAAGACATTATGTGTCTAAAAAATTCACGCTTGCAAGCTGAATAGAAATTGTTTCATAAACGCTCAGAGTTTGTATTTAGATCTAGTTTCTTTACTCCTGTCTTTCACTGACGATAGCAAATAGCTTGAAATCATGATCTGAAAGTGGAATTATAGTTAGAGATAGTGAATACTAACTACTCTGACGTTTATGTAAACAAAACATACGCTTGATCGGCGTTTTTGGTAGAACGCCATCTGTGGACATAAATACAAGCGTTAGCAAGTTTTTTAACTTGCATTTTTGTTTATCATATATATATATATATTAATAATTTTTAACAGATGTAATTGTTTAAATATTTTAATATGTGAAAATATTTGTTATATTGTCAGATTAGAAAAATTTCCACCAGATGTTAATAAACAATAATCAATGAAAACAGCAAATTGTAAATGCATCCTGATTTCAAAATGATATCTCTTCTAAATCCAATCTACAGCATTTATTTATGATTTAAGGACAGAAACTTCACAATCTTTCACACATTTCTTGGTAATAATAGACTGCTCCATCAATCACATATAATAAATTAATAATTTTTAACAGCTATAATTGGTTTAAATATTTTTGTATCTGGAAATATCTGTTATATTTTCACATTAGAAAAATTACCATCAGATGTTAATAGACACCAATGAATGAAAATGTAAACTGTAAATGCTTCCTGTATTCAAAAGAATATTTTTTTTAAAATGCAAACTCTTGGTATTTTTATTTAGAAAAAATAGTTTTTTTGAATGCACAAAATATTTACAGTTTATTATTTTCATTGAGAACTGATAGTAATTTTTCTAATAAGAAAATATAACAGCTATTCACACACACACACACACACACATATATATATATATATATATTATCAACCATTATAAATCCACTGCAGGATGCAGCTCTCTCCAAGTTTAATCCATCTGATCTTTAGCTTTTCTTCTCCATATCACCTCTGCACACTTTCTTATTTCATCCATCCATCTCACATGTGGTCTCTTTCTGGGTCTTTTACAATCTCTTGGAATCCAGTTTAAGATTTCAATTGTCCATCTATTATCATGTCTTTTAGCAGTATGTCCAGCCCAACTCCACATCAGTCTTTCACTTTTTTCAATGAGGTCAGTAACACCTGTTTGTTCTTTTACCCATATATTACATTTTTGATCTCTTCTTGTTATTCCCAACATGCATCTCTCCATACTTGTTTGAGGGATCTGAAGTTTCTGTATTGCTCTTCTATTAAGTGTCCAAGTCTCAGAACCATAAGTAAGAAGCAGGTGAAGAAATAGAAAATATATATATATAAAAGACAAAAGATAAAATTTGTAGATCTTTATCATTTCTGTTGTAAGTTTTGATTCTTAAAGTAGCTTAAATTTTTTATTTTTTATAACTACTAATAAAAAATATAGATGTTAATGGCTATCTTCCCTTTAATTCCTTATCAGCTGACATTTTCAAAAAAAACATATGTTAAATATATAACTAGGGCATTTTATTGTTAGGGAAATGGATATCTCACAAGCATCTCTAGTTATTTGAAGGATAAGGCAAAGAAAGAGTAGAGTATATCATGTTTAAATTTAATTAGAAAGAATGAGAGTAAAGAAATAAATTATTCAATCATAATTATAATTTTGGTTAAATTTATTACAAATTTGAAACTCAAATATTGCATGTATACACAAAGATGCATTGAATCATTTGGATGATGTATGTGCATTTTTAAATATTAATTTAATTAATAAAAATATAATACTATTTCTTAAATGTTTTAGTAAGTCTAATTCCTAAAAATCATTCAACAGTTTCACTAGATAAATAAAAGATAAGCTGATAAATGATAAAATAAAAAATGTATATTATTAATATCAATGTTATAAATGAGTTGAAATTAAAAGATTAAATGAAATAGACTCTTTAATTGTTAAAATAAAATTCTGCAATATGAGTACATGCATATATGAATGAAAATATATATTATATGGAAGGCTATGATTTATTAATATTATAATTTGAAAATAAATATTATTATTATTTAGAGACAAGATGAATGTTAGGAGTTATTAAGTTTTGAAATTATGGAGATTCTGTTATTCTTAAATGTAGCTTGAAATACAGATATAAAATAGATTGTGTAAAAATATAAAATCTTTAAATTATATTAAAGAAGCTCATAGAAGGAAAATAGATGAAACAAATTATATTCATTACAATAAATATAACTGTATGAATATATATAAAATATTAATTAATTTAACAAATAATTGACTAATGAAAAATGAATGGAAAATTATATATTGTACATTTATATAGATTTTTTTTGTACATATTATATTATTATGACAATTGGCTTTATATATATATATATATATATATAAGCCTATTGCCTGCATATATATATATATATATATATATATCTATATATATATATATGCAGGCAATAGAATTGAAGCTTTAAAATAATTTCAACACATTCAAAAGAGTAAAGTTTTTCTGCATTATATATATATATAATATTGAGAAAAGAATTAAAGAACATAAATTGTTGTATAAAAGAGTTTTGACAAATGTACATATATGTAATGATAATAATAATGAAGTCAAGTTATATATGGAATCTGTTTTTTATGATCATGATAGGAATTGTAATTTTAAATTTGATTTTGATATACACAAAATAAAAAATTTAGTCCAAGAGAGAGATAATGAAAAAAGAAAAATTAAAGAGGCAGTTTTTATTAGTAGGTATAAAAATAGGATAATAAACAGACAGTCAGCAAATGTTAGGATTAACGAATTGTGGGATATTTAAATCGACATGTGTTTCTGGTTGGTAATAGATGATTCCATGTTGAAAGTTGAGTTGAAAATGATTATGAATATAATCGAAAATATTTCTTTATGAGTTTTTATTTATATTATATTATAAATTGTTTACCGTCGTTTGGAATATATTTAAGTTTCGTTATTGTATTATTAATATTAGCGGACATTTATTTTATTTTAATATATATATATTGTAATAGAATAAAAAGTTGCCCTTCAGGTTTAGGAAGCATTTTATAACTGACATAAAAAGCGGATGATAAAATGACCATTATTATTACCATTAATGTTAGAATTCCATTTTTAACAGAATGAAAATGAGGGGGGTACTCTTCTTTTAATGCACAACAGATTTGGGAGTCATTTGTGACAAATCAGATATGACAAAAACATAATAGAGTAATCCTGTTTACTTGTGCTCTGCAAATTATTGCTTTATTTATAATAGAATAAATATGTGTTGATGTCAACCTCTGTTATAGTTCCAATCATTTAGGTAACATTTGTAAATGCAATGAAATAATAACTCTAATGCAATTTGAATAAAATATAGCTCAGCCATTGATCACCCTATGCAATAGAATAAAAATGATCATCGAAGTTGAATATCATTTGTAGCGGAATAAAATATAAATCAAAGAAAATAATACTAATTTTATAATACCCGTAAATAATAATATTGTTCATTACAGAATAAATATAATATTCTAAACTAAATGAATACCAATCAATAACTAATTATTTAATACTTAATATAAACTTTAGGTCAAGCGTTGGTGGCCTAGTGGTTAGCATAGCTGCCTTCCAAGCAGCTGGCCCGCGTTTGCTTCCAAGTCAATGCATTTGACATATGGGAAAAAAACTTTTGTATAATCACGTGACATAACAAAGCAATGATGATAATTTTATTATAGCATCATGACTTCGGAGAGCATTTAGAATAATCAGAAAACAAACAAAATTATCATTTCAAATATCCTAAACGTAATCCTTACTTAAGATAGATTAAAATAAAATTGAATCAAATATCATTGTTCCAAAACAATAGTACACGCTTAAGATATATTTCACTTATAATCAAATGCAAATAATGATAAATCATTAAACAACTAAATTTTAATATACCCAACAAATCAAACAATACTTATAATAATATAAATTTATATTAAAATTTAAAGATGTTCATATCTAAATATCAATAATTGATTAAGATAACAAACAGCTTTAGTATATCTTATAAGTTTACAATGTTTGTAATATCTATATGATCCAATAATTAATTTTAAATCCTATTTTAATAAAATGATATATAATACTAACTTATGCATGCTATATTTTTATATTAATTTATTATTACTAATCACATTATTTAAAACAAGATAAAATACGATAAAATGATAAATAATGTTATACCAATTAAACCATGCTGTATTCCTATAGCTAGTTATAATAAAATGAAGTACTCAATAAGTATATAATATCAATGAATCTATTAGACAACATTAAATCTATAATTTCCAATCATACCAGTATATAAAAAAAACAGTAGATAATCTATTAGATATTTACTTAAGTATCATTAACTAATCATATCAATTTGTTTTAAATTTCCTGTAACAAAATTATTAAAACTGTATATTATAACTATCATAACACATAAAAAATTATTAGCATTTATTATAATCAAGTATGGATATTAAAATGCAATAGTTAATTAGATTGTTGATTCACTTCAATTACATTTAAATATAATTAAAGCAAATTATACTGACTTAGGACAGAATAAAATATACTACTATCAGCTTTATAATTGAATAAGATTAAGATTTTAATAACAAACTGTGAACTCAATACAGTAATTATCTAAACAATAATAATTTAGATAAAACACTCAAATATTTGACTATGATTATTATATAATGTTTATATCTAGTCTGATAACTATAGAATTCAATACAAAAATGATATAACTATGCTTACTTAATAATCATGGGATTCGACTTCTGGATTATTTGATATTTCAAATAAATTTTATGATGCAGACAGTTTATTTTGTCTCACTGGAATATAATTAATCAATGAATTTGTTTGTGCAACTAGACAATAATCAGATAGGTTTGTATCAGTAATCAATCAATATGTACACATGTGATCTAATTGAATGTACAATAAATCAATTAACTTTAATTTCATATTTGCATATATGATTGCGTATTAATATGATGCTGAACGTTCACAATTTCCAAAATATAACAGACTTTAACATATATATCTTTTTAGATACTTTATATGCAAAAATGATTTTAGCTATGTATTAATATAAATTTAAGAACAAAACAAAGTGAATACTTATAGCAATAAAATATTTTTGAACTTCTAATCTAAATTATATATGTAAAGTTAATTTTAAAATAAAAAAAAGAATATATTTTGAATATTATAATAAAAACTACTATTCCACAATATATGAGTTTAAATTTAGAAAAAATGTAATTCTCTTATATTATGGTATGTGAATAGATTGCTAATTAACTTAAAATTATTTATATCTAGTGATAATCGCTATACCTTTTAGACATATATATATATATTAATAATGGTAAACATAGACAATCAACCTGAATGAGAGTCTTTAAACACTGTATATATAAAATGGCATCATAGTTCCGATGTCTATATTTCCAACTACAAAACCAATGACATGTTTTTACTCCAGAGAAGACAAAATGTATTCGAGAACTTTTAAATTCAAAGTACATTTTTGTCGATTCCCATGTTATATATATATATATTCGAATTATTCTTTCAAATAATAATTATTTAATTCATATGACATTATCCACATATATATTATTTTATATTTACAATGATATAAAATATTTTTTATGATTAAGTGTTATTTCAAAATAATATAAATGGTAGCTTTTATCTCGGGCAATCTTATAAAAATTTGAGTAATCTAATATAGTTATATAAGCAAGTAAATGTGATTCTTGTATATCTTCTGATGTTTGTATTCTGTTATATTTTGTAGAAAATATATTAGGCTTTAGTAACTCGAGAGTTATAAGTTATAAAGCTAAGTTTTTACTTCAGAGAAAAAAATAGTAATAAAATGTAAACACATATCTAGTTTAAAAAGCAATAAAAAGATCGCTAGTAATTAATGTAAACAGAAATAAATATGTAACTTTTAAAAAGTAAAGAAAAATAAATTCTGTAAAAAAATAAAGCAAACTTTATTTTGATAATTTGAATTTAAATGTAATTCAACGAAGAAAAATTGGTTTGCAGATCTGCGATATGAGAAAGCATGGAAAGTTAAGGGTTGTGTTAAAGTCTGAGTTCAAACCCCCTATATTTTACATATAGAAGTGCAGGTATAAAAAAAATGTACCGTAGAGAAAAAAAATGCACATTACAGATTAAGATTGTAACTTAAAAGCATTTTATAAAAGATTGCCGAAAGATAATGCAAATGTATATTTTCAAGGCCGGATATAACTCGTGGATTTAAAATACCAAGAAAACTGAGTATTGTTAAAATCGAACTATTAAACTATTTTAGTAGAAAACAAATGAATAAACGGACGTAATTAGAACCCGGATTTACTTTTACATTGGAGTGATATGAATTTATTAATGATTTCAAACCAGAAGAAAACAGTATAAATAATGCGTGCAACAAAAGAGCAGCGGATTGTCAGCTTTTCTCTTCTCATCGCGTGCTATTGTTGTTGCTGCCATAAAAACCTTTGAGAAAAGCTGAGGGGAAAGTTACCCTAGACTTTTTTTGCAATGATGAAAGAGTCCCAGAGCCCATGCCTCTGAAGGTGAAAGTTTGCCGGCGAGGGAAAATGTTTATAGGTCTCACCAGTCTTTTATTATTTGTGTACGCCTGAGAAGACCCGATGAGGATTGTGTTTTAAGTACTGTGAATATAAACTTTTAGTATTCACTTAGGTCCTCGACTATTGCGTGGCAATATTTATTTCCTTGGTGGCGATTATAGCAATGAAGATTTAGAACTTTAAATCAAGGACTAATTGTTAATGTATATAGAGGAACTAATGAACGCTATTTAGTTAAATCTTAATAGATGTGAATATATATATATTCTTATTTAATAACGTTTGGGTAATTAATAATTTTGTGATAATTTTTGGTAGTCAGTTTGATAGCTGAATATTCCATCTTTAAAATATACATAACATCCGTTTTAAAGATTAAAAAAAATTAATGATTTACATGTAAAATGAAGCAATACAATGATCTTTTTTTTTGTTGTAATAAATTGTCATTTTCCTTTCAAATTTTCTCACTAATCTGTCCCAGTATATAGGCAGACAATATTGATTCTTACTCTTACATTTTGTTAAATCAATTAAATAAATTTACGATAATAAAAAAATCATATGAAGAAATTTACACCATGCTTCTGTTTATAGTAAAAACAAGAGAGAAAAATGAGTCCAAAATTTTCAGTCCTATTTAAAAGATTTTATTATTGATGTCAATGTAACTAAAGTAATAATCTATACTCACTGATTAAACTACTTTCATTAGCATTCTTCTAATAAAATTGTATTATTCACCAAATAGAAAGAAATATTTTAGAATTATTACATAGAATAAAATTTCACCTTTTACAATACCAATACTATTTTTCATTTCAACAACAAATAAATACTTTATGCTATATTTTCAATATATTACACTAGAAATATATTTTTTATATTTATTCTAGTATAATATTATACAAATAATAAAATCCCAAAGATATTTGAAATGTTAAACATTTATTGTATTGTTTATAATATACTATCATGAATGCAGTAACAAAAACAAAATGTAAAATAATAAAATAATAATTCTATTGAACCTATATGTTTTATTATTTACATATTCATTTGACTTTTAAAAAATGAACAAAACCAAATTATAATCTTATAATATAATTAATAATAAATAATTTTATATTAATATTATCATTGTCATGGCAACACAGTTAATATTTCGTAAGTTAACATATTCATTATCCAAAAATCAAACAAGAAAGATAAAAAAAATTATGATTAACATTTTACACTTATTGAAATACATCTCAAATTTCAATAAGCATCATATATATATATATATAATTCTAAGGCAATATGTCATTTGCTTATACTGGATGTTTTCTTTAATAAAGGGATTTAAACTTAGGATTTTTCAATCTATTCATCTTCCATTCCAACTCAAGCAACTGATACGTTTGTCCACACACATGATTCCAATATGTGTATTTTGTGCAGCACCAGCACTCATAAGCTGACCAACTCATAATCTCTCACACATAAATACAATCAGTATATAGACTGAATCCCTCATTTACTATATATATATATATTGATTTTATATGTGGATATTTTATTTTATATTATGCAATTTATTTATATATGAGAACGTAATATAATGGATTAAATTTCTTTCCATTTTTGAAAATAGAGAAAATATAAATAATGTGAATATATTTTAATTCATGTTTAAAAAAAATAAATTTATGCTTTATTGTCTGTATTGTTTGTGATTAAAATTAATTATTATTGAGTATTAACTGAATGATTCAACAAATAAAATGCAAAATTGTACATATGTTTATGATTTAAAGAATATTGATTATAATATGTTTACATAACCTTTGAAATTATTGAAAATATTATTATCCACGTTGGTATGGAGAAATTGAGAGAAATATACAATGGATTTATTTATAATTTTCCCATGGATAATTAACTCGCCTTGTAGCATAAACCATAGTAACATATATGATATAATGTATTTATGAGTATTGCAGTATTTGGAGGTTGATTTATTAATATTTTGCCATATGCAATTAAAATAGCAGTGCTATATATACCATGATTATGATTCTTTTGACATTATATTATATTAATGAATATTGTTTGACATGATTGTACTTACTTTTTAGTAAAGTTATTAATGGACCATATCATGATGTATTTTAACTCTGATTTATTTAAATTTGGTCATACCTTAAGGACAATTTATATATCTCAAGAGGGTGATCTTAATTTTTTTTTACTATTACTAGGGAGATTTTAAATCATGGAGTGTGTTATTATTTTACTGAAGGCTTGTGATGATGATGTTTTAGTTGTATTTATGGTTTGGACTATTTCCATAATCTAATATGAGTATTGAATGTTTTTAGAAAAAAAATAAACTTAAATATTCCAAATACATCCAACTGTTAGCAATAGTACATGAAACATGATAGTATATGTTCAATGTTTTGAGAAGTATTATTCTTTCTCTTCTTCAGGTACTGCTGACCTGACTAGTGACAGTACTAGCATGGGAATCAAACCCAGACTCTTATATTCTTGAGTATTGAGCTTTAAGGTAATGCTCTAACAAATTGAGCCATTCTACCAAATGCAACAGTCAGTAGAAATTTCATATACTTATCTATAATGTTTCTCCTAATTTCTTCATTTTTTTATGAGCAAAATTTATTAGTGTTTTCCAATACATTGTATATAGTCATACTAGGTTGACTTATAGGATTGTTTGCCATTGTCATGTGAGCAACTTTTTAAAATTTACTTCTTTCTATCTTTTCTTCTATATCCAATATTTTTGTGTTTCTACAATTGAACATATATTCATTGATACATTCATAATCTGATACTGTAGACACATCTGTTTTCTCTCTTCTAATAATCAATATGCATTCTTGCAAGCACTTTTGAATAGGATGATTGGTTTCACCAATATATATTCTTCCTCATTCACCTGGTATTTCATAGATGCAGTTTTCTTTCATCATTTCAAGTTTAGGATTTGTTGATGTTATAATTCCTCATAGCATGGTATGGTTCTGGAAGGCCATTCTGATGTTATTCTGATTACAGATTTTCCTTAATTTGTATGTTATGTTTGGCATTTATGGGTAGACTATAGTGCCCATAATTGTTTTTTTCTTTTGATGGTTCTTTTTATTATCTATTTAAGGTTTTCTTAATAACAGCTGATAGATAAACATTTTCAATAAGAGTTTGTTCTATAAAGATCTTTACTTTTTTCATGTCACTGGTTTCTAAACAAACTTCTTTTTCTCAGTTCCATAGTGATGATATAAGTCCATGTTTTGTGTTTCTTGTATGATTGGATGTAAAGGCTAAGTATTTTCATGTATGTGTAGGTTTTCAATAAACTGTAGTTTTGACTTAGCTACAAGGGAGTCTTGTCACAAGAATGTCTAAGAATACCAATTTTTGTTCCTGTTCTGATTATATTTTGAATTTAATCAAAAGGGATATGTTGGTGATGTGTTTCTAGAAAGTTTGTAATAGTGCTTCATTATGTAGCCGCTATACAACAAATGTATCATTCACATAGCAAAGCAAAATTTTATGTGGATATGGAATAGTCTTTATAACTGTGGTTTTACATTCTTACATGTAAATATTGCTAATAAGAGGTGACAATGGTGAGCCCATAGCCATTTCCTGATTTTGTTGGAAAAAATCTGTATTATATTGAAAATAGGTTGTTTTTATGCAGAATGTTAATAGTTCAATTATATTATCAATAGGAATAGTTGTTCTAATTTGTAAGTCATTATCATCATTTAATATTTTCCTTAAAATAGACAAAGCTTCTTCACCTATTACATTTATGAGTAAACATTCCACATCAAAGCTTACTAGTAAGTCAATTCTTTCAATTTTCATATTATTGATTCTAATTCCTCATCTTTATGGTCTACCTAAAATCAATAAGATTATGTTCCATTAAGACCTATTGTTAGTTCTAGAAATTCACCTTGCCAAAATTTGGCAAGATTTCTTCTTAAAGTTCTCAGTCCTTTGGCATACAAGATCCAGTCTTTTGTCAGAGATTCTAAACACTTTGTAGAATTAATTAAGAATATAAAAATTTAAGAACTGTCTTACTAGTAAGCTTTAATGTGGAAAGTGTATTCACAAATGTACCATATGAAGAAGTATTATCTATTGTAAGAAAACGATTAAATGATGATAATGGCTTACAAACCAGAACAACTTTTCCCATTGATAGTATAATGAATCTATTAACATTCTGCATAAAACCACCCACTTATATTACCCACTTTTAATATAGTACAGAAATTTTTTAAATAAAATCAAGGAAATGGCCATGGGCTCACCATTGTCACTCCTGATTAGCAGAATTTACATGAAAACTTAAAACCAGAGCCTTAAAATCTACTCTATATACAGCTAAAGTCTGGCTTCACTATGTGGATGATACATTTGTTGTATGACCACATGGTGAAGCACTATTATAAAATTTCTAGAAACACAACAACAATAATTCCCTTCAATTAAATTCACAATAGAATCAGAACAAGAACAAAAATTGTCATTCTTAGATGTTCTTGTGGCAAGACTTTCTCATGGCAAAATCAAAACTACAGTTACCAAAAACCTACACATCCAGGAAAATACTTAATCTATACATATAATGACATCAGAAACACAAAGCATGGTGTTATACTATCACTATGAAACAGAGCAAAAGAAGTTTGTTTAGAAACCAGTAATTTGGAAAAAGAAAAGATCTATAGAGAACAAACTCTTATGAAAAATGGTTATCCATCATCTGTTATTAAGAAAACCTTAAATAGACAACAAAAAGAAATATAAAAAAAACAATTATTGGTACTGTATTGTATCCATACATACCAAAAATAGCAGATAAATTAAAAAAAATATGCACCCTTCCAGAGCCATATTATACTATGAGGAATTCTAACACCTACAAAACCTAAACTTGAAATGGAAAAGAAAAAAATGTATCTGTGAAATACTATGTGAATGTGAAAGAACATATATTGGTGAGGCCAGTCATTCCATTGAAAAGCACATGCAAGAGCACAAAAAGAAAAAAAAACATATATGTATGTATCAATGAACATATGTTCAATTGGAAAAAACACAAAAATATTGGTAGAAAAGAAAAGGTATCAAAAAGGAAATTTAAATAATCTGTTTACATGACAATGGAAAACAGACCCATAAGCCAACCTAGTATGGCTATACATAATGTATGAAAACCACGAATCAACATTGTTCTTAAGAAGAAAAAGTGGAGAAATGAAGAGGAATCTCATAGATAAATGAAATTTCTACTGACTGTTGCCTTTGGCCGGATGGCTTAGTTGGTGTTAGAGTGTTATCTTAAAATTGAATATACAAGAATCTAAGGGTCCAGGTTCTATACCAATGTTGGTACTGTCATTGGTCAGGCTACCAGCTCCTGAAGAAAAGAGAATAATACCTTTCAAAACATTGGGCATATATTAACTTGTAAGCTATTACTAACAGTTAATGTATTTGGAATATTTAAATATAGTTACATTTTTCTAAAGCTATTCAATACTCATATTATATGATGGAAAAAAATCAAACAATTAATATAACTATTGTGGGTATGATCTTGCCTGGTATGGTGTACTGTCATGCAACCATGATCCCGTGCTCATACCTTTAATAACCCCGGTATATCTGAAAAATTCGATTTATATTCCTACTAGAACTTCTTTTGAGGTCCTCTTTCCATCCTTGCCTCACTTCATTTATTATCTCATCAATACGTGCCTCTATTGAAGGCTGTTCTATCTCAACCTCCATATTACATACATTTTGTTGGTTCATTCTCATCTGCGAACCAAACTCCACTTCTTCCCATCGCAGATAATCTTTTCATCTTTATAATTGATCATACACCCAGTTTTGTGCATAAAATCAGACCCCAATATGGTTTCATGTACCAACCCTTTGAATTAATAGTGTGTGGGGCATAATTTTATCCCCTATTTTAATTTGCACCCAAACTTGTTTGAGCCCAATTGTGCCTTTTTGTTATCTTGCCAATGTTATTTGCATGCTTTTCACTGGTAGAGTTGGTATCTCTATGGGTTGGCCCCGCATGCGTTCATACATTGTTTCCAACATTACTGATATCTGGCTGCCAGAATCCCACAATGTCTCTACCTTGACATTGTTCATTTGCAAAACAACCTTTGGGCATTCTTGAGACCTGTACTTAATCGATTCACCATCCCACTCACAAACAAGATTATCTATCCTCTTTCTTCTGTTGTTCTACTGATCACTTTATTTCTTTCTCTTTTTCCTCCTTTTTTTACTGGTTCTTTTATTTCTTCTTTAATTCTTCTGACCATCTCTGCCGTTTCTTTCTTTATATCTTCTTTGAATTCCATCATGCATTCGTATGATAGTTTTCTTATTAAGGGTTCCATGTCCTCTTTTAATTTTTTCTCGCCTTCTTGCCATATTTTGTATATTTTTATTACTTCTCAATTTCATATATGGCTATGTTGCTTATTTTTGCTACAGTAAACAAAATCTTAACTTTATCAATTGTTATGATATAAATTCAATATTTTATTTTGCTTTGCTAATAAATTCGTTCACCGACACCCCTCTCTTTTATCACTCCTCATAATCAGTCTCATCCTCTCTTTAACTTCTTTTTACTTTCTGTCATTGCTAGCCTTTCATCAGGTTTTATTTATTATTTAATTTTATCCGCTATTATTTTTGTTTCAATATAGACTTATTTAAAACTCATGTATTCTTAAAGGCTTTCGGGACCATACTGCAATAACTTTTTAGACTAACACTATTTGTGGTCATATTTTATTTTCCGCTACGGACATTAAATTCTCAATTTTATGCCATTTTTAAATTTTCTCAGGTCGTGGTTTTTTTTCAGAAGTCTGAGTTGGGAAAAAGCCATTATAATGTTTTCTGTATTTAGAGTCTCTCTACCCGCATTATAAATGCGTGAGTTGGATCAAGTTATGTAAAAGAAAAATAAATGTTCATTTATTTTATTAAAAAAAGAACGTTTCATTATTATTCTAAAACATAACTATCTTTCCTGATCAGCTCAGCCTAGAATTATTGCTAAGTACAATCAGTGAGCTGACTCAGTTTTTAATTTCTACATGAAGGCGCCAGGAGTCGTTAGACCCACTGAGTCGGCGCTAAACATATTTGTAACTCACAAACTAATAATTATACGATCTGCTAAAATTCTATATAGAAGATATTCCCTTTAGACTTAATTAAGAAAAATAAATCTATTTTAGCAAAGGTAATTTGTATACTAATTTGAATTCTAAAATAACTCAAAACTGACAATATAACTATCTATTCATTTATACTACACGCACAATGAAAGTTAAATGATAATAAAGATTAATTCTGTCGTCAAACATTTAATATTTAAGATAAATGACAAAATTATAATGTTGGACGATTATTGTGCAAGTAATGAATTTAATAATTTGATTCAAATACTTGAAGCTAAATCCAGCTAAGTTGGTGTTCCTATATTTTCTGTGGTAACAGCTCACTTCACTACTCAGTTCACAAATGTTTAGATCCAAAAAATTATGCCAGGACAACGCTCACTCAACTCTCTAGTTCATAAAGCTTTATGTAAAAAAGTACATGGCCATTAACTTATCGGTAAGTTGAGTATTTAAATAGGTCATTGAACCTCCGACGTCCAATTCAGGTCAGTGGGTAGTCCGCAGGTAGTTGTTTTTTTTTAGTTGCACTTCTTCCAAATCTCTGATCAAATTTAGGTAGAGTCAGATGACGATCTAGGTGATTTTTTCTCAGGAGAAAGTGTCGGCAAATGATAGAGTTCTACCTACTCATGATGAGCGATTTCAGCTTTGTATCTAAGTGGACACATTTTATTAATTTTTTTTTTGTTTAAAAAAATACGAGGCACTTCAAATTGCTCAACACTCTCTGAACGACAAGACAAAAGACACTTTTCAAATCTGTCGTTCCTTTTTATATTCCCTATTCTTTTTAGAAGTTCTGCCATATTCCTTTTTTACCTTTTGTACTATTTTATAAACTTCTACATTATTCTCTCCTTTTTTTTTATTACAGTCTGTTTTCTCGTTAAGAATTTTTGCCATTTTTAATTACTACTGTGAAAGTCAGACTTTCTGATAAATAATCTTTTACCTTGAATTTTCTTTCACTCATTTGAATCAATTATTCAGTATGACTTAACACTGAATTTATTTTAGTTAACTTATATTTATAAAAAAAATTAAACTTTCACTGTACGTTTTTCTTAAAACAACATTATATTACAAAAATAAAATTAAAGATCGGGTTCTCTTCTTTTATTTAAA